>JANHFP010005949.1:10428-22045 GCA_032468135.1 Calamaria suluensis | reverse complement strand
GCTGTTGTTACAAGTTATTCTTTGCACAATAAAGCGTTATAGTTCACGTGCGTCTAGTCTATCTACCAACTCTTCAAAGATATTGGATAAACATTTGTCTCAAGTGTTGTAGGTTTTCCTGCCTGGGAACGGGGTTGGTCTAGATGACCTCCAAGGTCCCTTCCAACTCTTATTATTATTATTTATATGTGAACTTCAGTTCCCTAAATTTCAGCATGTTGCCTGCAAATATTGAGAGTTGAAGACAACATATCTGGCAGATGCCAAATTGAGGGAGATTGACCTATACATAATTGGTGTTTCTTCAATCCTTCTATATGCCTGTTTTTCTGTTAGGAAAGTATGAGAAAGACTTAGTGAGAGCACTTCCAGGATTAAGAATCTATTTGATATGCACAATAACTTTTCTATAATCATTGCAGTAAAGATTTTATCTAAGACCTCCTCCTCCTATGTTTATTAAATAGTTACAAGAGTAAGCCATTACAAAGAGAAAGAAAAGTGGAAGAGATGACTGATGAGAACAGCATGTTTTCATGAAGAACTCTTTGATAAAGTGAAAAGGAGTGTTTTTAAAAAATGTAAATATGGACATATAGCAAAAATAAAACACTGGGAAACAGCCTGAATTTGTAAACATGGAGTCAGGAAGGAAGGCATTCAGAAGGAATGAATGTAAAAAACAACAACAGTCATTTAAATATGTGCAAAATAATAGAAACGTTGAGCTACTGTTGGGAGAAGATGCCAAAGTGGTTTTAAAAAAATCAGGGCAGGGCCAAAGCTGAACTGCTTAATTCCTATTTTGCCTCTGACTTTTTTTTTTTTTTTTGGAAGATTTAAAAAAAAAAGGTCCATCTTGTTAGCAGCTGCAGGAGAGACGTGCAGGTCAAAATTGGAGAGAGAACACTAGTTGCTTTCAATGAATTCAATTTGCCGGAGCCAGATGGATTACGTCCCAGGGTGGTAAAGAAACTTGCAGATATGATCTCAGAATCACTAACTGTAATCTTAGAAAATTGCTTGAATATGAGGGGATATGCTAGAAGATTGAAGAAGAGCTAACATTTTCCCAATCTTTAAAAAAGAAGTGCACTCAGAAAAATGTATACCATACATGGCTTGACTTAAACATCTGGTTAGAGCCTAGAAAAGATAACAAAATAGTGGGTTTTCAGGTATTTAGAAAGGGCCAAAAGTGAATACTGAGAGCCAGCATGAGTTTGTTAAAAACAATTTATAATTTATCCTTTTTTTAACAAGCTGATTTAAGTAATAGATCAATGGTTGCAATGTGCCTGATCTTCAGTAAGGTAATTGATAAAGTAGACCACAGTCTCTTTCTTGCTAAACTGAGGCAATGTGGAATAGATGATTTCAGTACCAACCAGATCTGCAATTGGTTGAATAACTATCCTGTGGTGCTTAGTGGATTTATGCCTAAGTGGAGACAGAAATGCAATTCTGTTGAAAATTTTTATGAATCATTGAGATTGGTAGAAGGGATACAGAGGACACAAATGTGAGGGGGCAGTAGTGCTGCTGCCTCATAAAACAGGATCAGGGTTCAAAATAATCTCTATAGATTCAAATATTTGGCCTTTTGCAACTAAATGCATTTCAATGGTGAGAAATGTAGGGTTCTGCACTTAGGTAGTAAAAAATCAGACATAGAGATATAACATAAGATATACCTAGTTCAACATAAGTGTTTGTGAGAAGGATCTGAGTGTCTGATAGACCACACATTAAAAATGAGTAGCAATGCTCTCTTCAACTCCCACAAGAGCCAGTATAATGTTGAAATTGGCTGCACTGGTCAGGTGTAGGGGAAGGAGTATTGGGATGGAGATAAGAGAAGGATGAACCTAGAATTTCTACAGTCTTAAGTCCAAACCTTCTTGAATTCCATTGATCCTTATCTAACTATAGTTGAGAAGATTCCTAATTGCATAAGAATGGCATAATTATTATACATAATGAGCAATACATCAGTTTGATGAGATCTTCACATGTGGACCTGATCTCTCACACCTAACATCAGGCCACACCTGGAATATTATATCCAGTTGTGTTTGTCACAATAAAAAAGGATGCTGGGGAACTGGAGAAAGAGTAAGAATAATGGAGAGATCTTATATGGACACTGGATACTAAATCTTATGAAGAATGGTTAAAAGATCTGGGTATGTTTACCCTAAAGAAGATAATATTTATCAAATTTATATCACTCACTATCACTACATCTCATTAAAGGTGAGTGGTGCACCACAATTGATAAAACAGCCAATCTAAACACATCAGATAAGGAACGATAAACATGGTCTCTCAGAGTTAGCGTCATATTTGGAAGGGCTGTCATAGGTATTCTTGCATATCTCTGCAGAGATAATTGTCAGCTGTTGATTGATCATCCAAACCTAACCTATTTGGGAGGGGGGGAAACAAGCCAGTCAAAATAAGCTCATATAACCAATCCAAAACTCACTGGTGGGCAAAAGAAGAAACATGGGATGATCTTAAGTCTCTTGATGGGAAATTGGACTTAAAGAGATCCTTATAATTGTAAAAGTGTTTAATTTAGACAGTTTCTGGATGTGTGGATCTCAGTCTAAACAATGGTCAGGCTGGCAGGAAACCTGGAAGTTACATCTTAGAAGCTGCCAAGATTGGAAACATTTTCTGTGTGGACAAATTGAGATTGTAAAGGGCAGCTGTTTTTTTAACAAAGTCTGAAAGCATACACTGGTATTATTTAAAGCTTCAGGGTAGATGTTAGATAAAAAGTTTCTGTGGGTGGGTCCATAGCTCTGGGCTTGGAGGGTTTCTCAGATGAGGTTAGTAAGGGCATAGCCTCTCTCCGAAAGTGTTTCCTTATTATAATTTAATGAAAAAGGTTGACTCCCATTAATTACTATTGTGGTATTAAAAGGTGTGCAAACATTTTGCTAGAATGAGTAATGCATGTGTTAAGACACCTCAAAGCTTTAAGGAGAGTTCAAAGCTAGCTCTGTGTGTTCATTTTAACCTACTGGCTAGACATGGATCAGGACTGAGAAAACAATGAGAATTGCAAAAGCCATTTCCATCCGTCTAGAGAGCTTCTTGCCTTTTGCCCAACCGATCATCCATCACCTGGCCAGCTATCAGCAGTGTTCAGACAGCTGTCTTGATTAGACTGCTGAGAGAGGGCAGGCATTTGGTGTATGAGGTATACTTTCAGTTTGTTGTCCCTGGTGAATGTAACATGTAAAAACCAGGCTAGGTTTTGAAAATCAACATTTTGTCTGAAACCTAAACTTTTCAGGAGAGAGAGAAAAATAGTACAAAAAATCTTCATCCTATCCTATCAACTCATAGGAATGATGACGGTGACTCAGTTTAGTCTTTTGGGGCAAAAAGGTAACCTATGCATGTTGCATATTATTTTGGGTTTTGGATGAGATGCTACTGGAGATAAATGACTGAATTGGTAGTAACCCAAACTGTCTGAAGCCATTTTCCAGGGAAGAAAACAGTAATTCCTCATTTGCAATTCAGCTTCTGTATGGAAAGATAAAATCATTATGTAGTCCCTTTCTTTAAAAGGTTCAAGACACAAACATAGAGCTGACAAATATTTCAATAGACAAAAATATATGTAGAGGCAAGGTAGTTGAAGGAGATAAAGTTGCAGTGAACAAGACACTATTCAGGAACTATGACTCTGAAAACAGTAAAACCCAGAAATGGCTAATATTCCATAATATGAAAGCTGTGAACCACATATTACAGACCTGATTTGAAAAGTGTTTTTCAACATGATGGGCCCATATGACTCCCATATCACCTGAAGCCCACATGTTTATGGTGGTTGCAGTCCAGAATATCAAGTGGTTATAAATTTAGAGTAAATTGCATTAACCAGACACATTTTTGGCTTCAAAAAAGTATTATGTAGTTTTCTGCTGACTCAAAGGCTTTCTTTCATATCTTTTAAAGATGGAATTTATCAGCTGAAATTATTATCAAAATCCATGTTCACAATTACACTATGAAGCAACTGATTATTTAGGATGGCTTTCTCCAGCCAATGGCTCTGGTAGCTGGGAATTGTGAGGTTGTAGTCCAACAGAGTTATAGTACGGTACAAGATGTCATAACTACACTGATTTGATAGCAAATTCCTTAGTATGTTGTGGGAGAAAACAGCTTATAATGAAATCACTCACTACTACCCAGCAGCTAATTTCCATTTCAGAAAGGAGAACCATGTTTTGAAAGCAGACTTTTTTTTAAAAAAAATAGCATGGACCTATAACCATTGTGTAATTATTAATCTAGCAGACTTTTCCACTAAAATCATATAATTTAGAAACTGCAGCAGAAGCCTATAAAGCACAATCTACAGTATTTATATTTTTAAAAAGCTATCTATGCCCAGGTCTGCCTAGAATGGTCGGATCCAATATTTTTAAGCTTGTTTTGGGAATAGTGACATTAGGCAATTGAATGCATATCCTTACAAACTCCCCCAAAAATGAGCCTTTTTCCCCCTTTGGGAGGAATTTTGAAGGGGAAAAAATTCTGCAAGGGATCTGTTTGATCAATTAACTCATGCAAATCCTGAAAAACATAGTTGAAAATGTCAGTCCTGCTTATTCTGGTGATTTCCTTTATTCATATGGGTTTTTTTGGGGGTCTGCTAAAGAAATCAACCTTGTGGCCTTATTTTTGAATATAATAAATGGAAGTGAAGGTTCTCTCCAGAAGTCAGGATTGAATCCTGGTGACTACGTAGTCATTTCTTGGTGGGAAGGCAAAATATTTGTCACAGCTTTCTTTTTCTTTTTTAAAATGTTTTTAATTTTTTACAAACATCTTATTGCATGAACATCATGAAACCAGGTTCACATTTTAATACAATTAAAGCAATATTCTTCAAATTTAATACAGTTGACAATACTTCCCATATTTTATAAGATTATAATTTTTTCTTAATTATTCAGTATTCCCATATATTATTTGTATACCAATCTACATATTATGATGTTGGTCCTTTTATTGCAAATAGAATATCACTAATCATATTTATTATATATAAATAACAAACTTATATAGTTCAAAAGTAGCACATAAGTTTAATATAATTATAGCCTTCCACTGTTCCCCTTTTTAAATTTTAGTTATGCTACTATTTATACTTTGATTTTTCCCTATTATTATTATTCAAATCAATATTTAAACAATATGACTTCTAGACACCATACATTCTAACAAAAAAGAAACTAAACAAATTAAGAATTATTGTTACCTTTAATCAATCTGTAAAATTCCCATTACAATGCACATCTGTCTTGATTTACAATCTATCATCATTCAATTATTCTATCTGTTTCTCATTGTTACTTACATTTTATCAACTAGAAGTGTAATACATTAATATTCTTTTTATTTCTTACTCTAATTTTTAGTCATCAACCTATGTTTAAAAGCTTTTTCATTCTTTCCTAATTTCTAATCATATCAACTGCATACGAGAAAGAGAGAGAAAAAAAGAAAGGAATAAGAGAAGGAGAACAAGCAGAAGGAGGTTAAAACAATTACCAGGAATGTAATTGTTTTCATGCCTGCTTTATATTTTAATTGCTATGTTTTAAAAAGAAAGAGAGTTAACGGGAAAGGCGAGTCAAGGCATCCATAAAAGAACAGAGGTCCTCTACCCATCATCTCGTACCCACTTCAGTACTTCAGTTGCTATGCTTTTTGGGGGGCTTGTCTCCTGCATTCCTCTCTTACATCTCCATCTTGTTTAAAATTTTTGGATGTTTCATATAGATATTCCTCCCATTTCTACCTTTTTTCGCTGCCTGTTTTTAAAATTTTTACTGTGGTCCCTGCTTCCATTTCAAATATATTCTCTAGTTCTTTTAATATATTTTCTCCCTGATATAATTCATCCATCATTATTGTTTTCATTATGATCTCCTCATCTTCTTCTTCCTCCTCTTCCCTCTTCATTTCTTCTCCTTCTTTTCCTTGTGCATCTTGATCTCTGAATATAATGTATTGAAGAAAAAATTCAATTTTTTCCATTATTTCCTTAAATCCTTGGTCCATAATGTCTTTCATTTTTTGATAGAGTGATCCCATCTTCTTAGCAATTCCACTCATTGAGTCACTTCTTTTTTTAAAAAAAAAAATAAATAAATCCCCCCAGTAATGCACTATTTCCTCTTTTGTCAGCAGGTGGCACTGTCCATTTCAGTTTCAGTCACTAATTTGTCCACTCTTCCCTTTGTTTTCTTGTTAGGGGAAGATCAGAACAACATGAGCACAATTAGATCCTTTAAAAAAAAAAGAAATATGTAGTTAAATCAAATGTTTAAAAATACCTTCCTGATAACATTTCTTCTCAGTTTAAGAGTATAATTATTTTGTAATCTGTTGTTTATTGTCTCAAAGTTTTCATGTCATTCAGGAATTTAAAAACAGGAAGTGCCTTGAAAATGCTCGCTGCCGTGATACTCAGTTCTGTCCTAATAGTTAATGGTTCTAATTATTTCTTGGGATTAAATTTAAAACGCAAACAAATTCCTCTCCCTCAAATTCAGCTTCTCACCAGCTCCAGTCTTAGATGTAGATTGTTTTGGAGTTCTTTGCTGTTATGCCATGGCCATGTTTTGGCAGCATCTTCTTCTTGCTGTGGCTACGGGAAAACAAAACCCTGGTCCAGGCAGGAGAGCTGCGTCTCCTGCTGCCCTCACAGGGTGTCCCTTTTTGTTTCACCTCCTCTTCAGGATGGCTTAGACTCTCTTTGGAGCCCCCAAACATGAAGAATTCAGCACAGGGCATCCAGCCAGCACATGGAGATATGTTTCTCTGTGTCTGTATCACAGGGACATCTAACCTCGCCTCCTCAGCTTTCTTCTCAGGTGTTTCTTCAAATTCCATTCGGACCCACTGCCTTGGGATTTTCTGGTTTCTCCTATCCAGTATTAACTCTGTTGGATTCTACTTAGCCTTTGTGGAATCAGCAGAATCTCAGTGCCAAAAATTTAATAGCTAATACTAACGCCCTGTAAAATCACATCATTTAATAATAAAGTAAGCAATTAAAGTTGCTCCATCCTCTTTTTGCCTGATTTCTCCCATTTTTTTTGTATAAAAAAGTTTTATTAAGCAATAATAAGTAACAACAAATATTCATATATAATATATAAAACAACATAAAAAAGTTTTCTTTCATAATTTTAAATTTTTAGCATTTTTCTTTTGGGGTAGGGTAAATGGTGTGTAAATTCTTATACAGCAGTGCTACGAACAAAAGCAAATTCTATGATATAAGCATTTCAACAATCAATGACAAGCAATCATTTATTCATTTCAATTAATTCAACTTTGGATATTTCTATGCAACTAAATTATTCATTCCCCTTTCTGCATCTTATTTCTTTTTCTTTGATCTCAGCCTGGGTAGTCCCACACACCCCTCCGCCCCAGGACCGGCTCCTTCTCCTCCTCAACCCTCCCCATTTGTTCTTCTTCCCCTTTCCCTTCTTTGACTCCCGTATCTATAGTATCCAGAAGGGAACCATGATCTTTTAAAAAGGCTTCCACCTGACTGGTAGTGTTAATTTTAATTCTGCTCCCTTCCCAAAAAATCATCATTCCTTCCGGCATCAACCATCTAAACATGATTCGCTTAAGATACAATTTATTAGATAACCTCTCTCATTTTTGAAGCAGGATTTTTGCATGTAAGATAGTCTCTTAAATTCATAGAACTTGCATGTGTGGGATGTATGTTGAATAAGTGAAACTAATCATGTTTGTTCTACTTTGTGTTAGCAAGTAATGCCAATCAGAAATCAGACAGCCATAGTACATGGACATCAGCTCTCAAATAACCCCAGGGAAGGCAGTGGATGCATCTTTTACTGGTCACAATCTTGTGACATCACTTTCCCTAGTATCTGAATATTAGGTGAGAATTGGAAATGTCACTGCTAAATGGCAGTTGTTTTAGGTAATGCATTAGCTTATTGCTCATCATTATATAGAATCTTTAGTGCCAGAGGTGGCTTACAGAGCCTTCTCTGTGGGCACACGTGATGTCATCAGCTTCTCTTCTAGTTTCTGGAGCTGGAGTGTTGGAAAATGGCCTGTAAAATGGCCACGCACCCGTCAGCCAGCTGGTCTTCAGGTTTCCAGTGCTTTGGCACACATGAAGACCAGCTGCCCGGCATGCATGTACATGCCAGAAACCCAAAGATCAGCTGACCCGTGTACACATGTGCACCAGCCAACTGTTTTTTACATTTATGGTACTCCTGTGCATGCATGCGCACACATGCACATGTATGCAGATGCATTCAAGTTTGGGCACTCACATGCATTCAAGTCTGTGTACTTAAGGCTGATGTAGCTCACTTATTTTTCACTTTATTTTTCAGGTGTAGATGTTGAAAGCAAAATTAATTAATTTTAATTTGTAAGTTTGTGGTGGTTAACAGCATTTCTTTCAGCATCTGATTAACCTTTCTTTTTTTACTTTGACTAGGTATATAAAATAAACTAATGAAATAGGACAGAACTATAAATCATGAAACAGGATATGATTAGGATATCATATGACAGTTTATTCATGCTTAAAGGTATAAACAACATTTGTGCTAAATGAAACTTATAGTATTCTATCATCAAATATTGTAAATGTATTAATAAATTTGTGAATAGATCTTGGCCCAATTAAAATATTCTGTTATGTTGGAAGGGAAAAATGGGGAGCAACTATTTGAAGTTATATACTCAAAAAAACTTACAGTATAGATCAGTCACTTAATCACTCATTTAACGTGATAACTATAATGCACTCATATTTTTGTCATAATTAAAGAAAAAGCAAGAATGTGTTGCTATGTATTGCTGCAAAAGCAACATCCTTTTTATATCTTAAATGACTAACATTTTAATGATGGCTTCAATATTAATGCACTTCATTAGCTACAGAAAAATGGGTTTTTCACACTTCATATTTTTGCATAATGCCTCCAATATTAAACAAATAAATTGATATATAAATTAAATGTTAAACTTACTAAATTAGGTTTTGATTTGTTGCATCAATCTGTAAGTGGCAAGTAAAGAAACTCTATAATTTCCACAATAGGATAATAGCCATTTAGGTTTTGGTCTCAGGCTTTGGGCAAGCTATAATTTTAAAGAGCACAAAATTACATAACAATTTACCAAGTGAGACATTAAATTAAAGAACACAAAAAGCCACAATTCTTTAATGTGACTGAACTTGGAAATCTTCAGACCTCTTCAGAAACAAATATATTTTCTTTGGGCAGTTGAGGAAGATTTTTAATTAGTCTTTTTTCAGTTTGCATAGATGGGGTTGTTTTGTTAAGAGATCCTGATGTTGGAATTTTGCCCTGGGTGTAAGAATCAGATGCACTTTTTTATTTTATGGATGAACCTTTTTTTCTTTTTCGTTAAGGAACCCCCCCCCCTCCAGTTGCCTTTTGAAAAAGCACCTTTGAGAAAGCTATGACTGAGAAGCTCCATAGATTTTTTTTTAGGACAGCTTGGATTAGGAACTTTAAGCCTTTCCTCCCCTGTTTTAGATTAAATGCAGTTGGTAGGTCATTCTGATTTAATAAAGACTGGATTGGAGTAGTTAAACAATAATATACAAGAAGCCATTGTTTATAAGCAAAAAAACACCAAAGCTCATATATCCATCATGAAAACCAATTTGATGTAGTGGATAAGACACCTGGCTAAAAACTGGGTGCCTGTGAGTTCTAGACTTACCCTCTGCTGCTGACTTTGGCCCATGGGTGAAATACAGTACTACCAGTTCACTCATGTTTGGGCAAATCGGCAGTGATAAAAACTACCAGTTTGGGTGAACCAGTATTTTAAAAAAGCTACCAGTTTGGGTGAACTGAGAGTTAGCTATCAGTTCTCCAGTTTGGGAGAACCTGTCATCAGCTACCAGTTCGGTTGAAATGGTAGTTTAAAAAGCTACTGGTTTCTCGAAAGCAGTATTTTCAATGATCAGCTGTGCCACGCATTTTAGGTTAGCCAAAAAGGATGCTTGGGAAGGTAAGTAGATCAGTGAGAGGGGGGAAATCCTGCTTTCTGGTGAAGGTAAAACATGTGACACAGCTGATCTCTCCCTTGCTGTTCTACTTACCTTCCCAAGCATCCTTTTTGACGTGTCTTGTGCATGGGCAAACTGGTTCAGATTTTACCACTGCTTTGAAGTAATCATTCTTTTCTCATCCCTAGGATGGATAAAATACAAATCACTTCTGAAAATCTTGCCAAGAAAGCAGCAGGAACTAAACCCCTGAAATAAGTGCTTGGCCTTATTGCCATGCACTCAAAAGCCCAATTGGGCTTATTATAAGGGGATGTCTTATTTTGGGAAAAACAGGGTATATAATATATTCTGTGTACAATACTGTAAACATACCAATACACACAATATATAACAATCTAATGTGTACATCAGATCAAGTTGTGATTAATCATGTTTTCTGGAAATATGCCTATTTTAATTACAAATTAAGAAACCACCATAGACATTGTTAAGATTATTAGGTAGAGGTTTAGCCGTTACGTCATGGTTATTTTAAAATAGTAGTGGAAGTTAGCTGAAAGAAATGAATTGTGAAGACCTCTATTGCATACTGGAGAACCCTGATTCAGGCTTTTTAGGCAGCATCCCAAATTGCATTGACAGTTTCAACTGTACTTAAATGAGAGTGGCAACACTTCATGCATTTTCTGCAGGCAAATGATGTTTAGGATTGTTATTTGGCATGCAAAAGCTATAAGTGTATTTGTAGAAATCGTAAAGCATCCTCATAATAATTCTATGTTTTTTCCCATGTCTTCACACAGAGAGCCATGAAAACAAACAAAATATCTACCTTCTAATTATTCAAGTTATTTTACAAAAGCATTTCTGGCAGTCTGGAACAGAACAGATTCTGTAATAGAAGGAGCAGTGCTTTTCTGCATCCCTATTTTTTTGGTGGGAAGGAACTTAGAAAAGATTTTTTGGAAAATCAAAAATGATCAAGATGCAATAAACGGACATGGCAATCTTGCATTACTGTTTGCAACAGTTTGTTTTTATGTAGACTGTCTTTGGAGACAACAATGAGGGATAGAACCATTACATACCACTTACCACTGATGGGCATTTGTCCAACATTCTTTTTCTTACCATAAAAAGCTCAAGGGTGGTGCCATTCAGGGATATACATTACTCAAAACCTGTTCTCCTGGTCAATTTGTTGAGCTAATCTAAAGGCTGTGGAGGTAGTTGCCTCTTTGTTTTTAGTACAAAGATTTCTTTGTGCCAATTGTCTTCTTCCAGCTGACTTGCTATTGTGTGTTTATTTATAAGTGCATTCCTATCTTTGTTTATTTAAACTGGTTATGTATTCATCTATTGCTGTTTATAAAATATTATTTTTTTTTAAAAAAAAAGGTCATATTTACTTTTTTACACTTCTATATGGAAAGCTTCGTTTTTATTTTATTTTATTTTTACTTTATTTTATTTTGTTCATTTTGATTGATTGATTTATATACCTGTTTAGTTATTATT
>JANHFP010005947.1:48981-59907 GCA_032468135.1 Calamaria suluensis | reverse complement strand
ACACACACATAGCTCTCGAGAGCAAATACCTCTTTTCATCAGTTTTTTTACGCTTTGCTTTTGATCTTACTAATATAGTGATTTATATCCTGCTTGCAAGAATGTAAATCTTTGTCTTATACCAATGGCTTAAGCAAGTGTAATATTAAATGTCAACAAAACATGTGGATAAAAATAGGAAAACAAATATCAATAATGGTAGTTCAGCTACTTTTAATATTTCAGACATTCTGTTTATTCTGTATTTAATAGAGCTATGTGAAAAAACTATAGGAGAACTCTTTGGAGAGGAATTTGTAAACATTCCTACTTCTTGCAGTTCATCTGTTTTCTAACAATTGTCATGTAATTAAAATTCATAAGCATCACCTTTATTGCTCTGACATAAACATATTTCTGCTTCCAGCAGTGCAACATTATCTCTCCCTGTTGAATTTGTCCGCCTGATCAGTAAACAGATGAATTGGCATCTAGAACTTGCAAGGTTGGTGGCAAGGTTCCTTTTCCTTTGAAAGTGGGACTTTATACAATAATTGACTTTGGACTTCTTGTATTCAGACTAAATGCTTTAATATGTAATGTGCAACAAGGTAATTTAATTAATTTAATTGATTTGTTGTAAAATAATAGCCAGTGCAGAAATTGACATCCAGAGTTCAATATATCACTTTTGAAATGAGACTGGAAATTTGAAGTATTTTTGCCTGAGTCCAGATTTGATAAAACCGATAGGGAATTTGACTTGGTGGCAAAGAGATCAATAAGAATCTTGGTTTTTGTTTTTTATGTAGAGAGTTGTTTTTAAGCCATAGTTTTAGCACCCAGTTTTTGCTTCCTGAATCTTGCTTTTGGCTCCTTATATTTCTTTGCAGTTTCTGATTTGGGAGAAGTGTTTGAAAGAGATGCATTTTGGCAACAGAAATGAATTTTGTGTTTTAGACAGCCATAGAATTCCTCATCTTACCTATGCTCTCAGTTTTTATTATATGCAATGGAAAAATAGTATTAGATTCAGATTTAATCAGACTTACGCTTGAGTTAACAACGGTTAACCTGAGTCCTATTGTTTCCATTGTTGAACTCTTGATTAAATCCAGAACCAAACCAGCTTATATATTTACTAGAGATACTGTATATTCTCTTGTAGATAGATTATTTTACAGGTAATTTGTTTACTCAAAAATAGAGAGAAAGTATTTGGGATGCTGTAAAATATTGAGATTACCTCACATTTGCCATGTATTTAAGACTCAACTATATAAATTGATTCCTAAGATGTCTTGGAAGCAGTAATTGCTTATGATTTTCATTCAAACGTTTTATTTTTGTAGCAATGGAAAACTGTTAGCAGTTGTTCAAGACCAGGCTATAGAAATAAGGTAAGTGAAGAATAGCACAATTATACACCTCAATTAAAATGAATTTAGTAAGGCTTATACTCACACAAATTGTCAAGCACAGGAAATTAGGTAGTTCAAATGAATATAGAAGATATATATGCCTAGATATATAGTTAGATATAGATATATATACTGCTTCAGAGTGCTTTACATCTCTCTCTAAGCGATTTACAGAATCGGCCTATTGGACCCAACAATCTGGCTCCTCATTTTACTGACTTTGGAAGGATGGAAATTGAGTCAGGATTGAACTGCTTGCAGTCATCAGAATTAGCCTGTAATAATGAATTCTAACCACTGTGCCACCACGGCTCTCTCTATAGATTTATTGCATGCTAAAGTTCTCTACAAGAATCTGAACTACTAATGGTCAAAGCAAATTGGTGGCAGATAATAGTCCGTGAGGAGAGGGGCGGTATAGAAATTTAATAAATAATAATAATAATAATAAATAAAAAGGAATTCAAGGTGGCCTGGACTTAGATCACTTGTGAGTGTGAAGGGACTCGAGACTGATAATACATTTGACCCCTCCCTCGAACTCAGTCTGGTCATCTCCTGCACAAATATATTTATAGAATTGCAGCCAAGATATAGATGATCTTTTATCTCTTTTTAGTTCTCTTATCTGTTTACCATGTATTTAAGTGTTGCTTTAGGAATAAGATAAATTCTGAAAATGGCAGGAGACTTTAATTTTCTTTGATTTTAAAAAGTCTTTTGTCTGAATAACCTTGTATGTTAGACTAAATTAAAGAGTTAATATTTCTTCTACACAAAATGGGCTATAATTTATGAACATGATCATACTATCCTGTGGCAATTCTCAAAAGAAGTAGTGATTTGCATTGTTTATCTTGTAAGGCAATTGATTCAAAAATGATACAAACCTTCTCTTGCTGCCAGTGTATATGCAGCCAGAGTAATTTTATAGATGTCAAATTGGAAAATTTAGATAAAAGTTATTTTAGCAACTGAATTCAGAGCTACCTTTTGCAGCTTCTGAAACCACGTTTGATCATACTATTAAATGTGTTTTTTTTCCTTAGTACAAGATTTTTTCCATTTAAAGTGAAAAATGCACAAGAGCTAACATGTAGTTTAAATATGCATATTCATTTTTATAAACATTTTGATGAGTTATCTCATCAAATGCCAGTTCTTGCATTTGAGTGATGCAATTTCACCCATCGTTCCACTTTTTATACAGCACGTGGCCATCAAAATATAGCCTAACATAAACTAACTTCCAAACTTTTCCATGATCACATGATTGCCATTTTGCAACCTTTTCTGCTTACTTCCAAAGAAAGTCAATGAAGAAGCCAGCAAGAAAGGTCACAAATGACTGGAATAAGTCTCCCCTAGCCACCCTCCTCCCCCTCCTCCCCCAGCTCTTCTGTGCTTGCAGTAGCTAGTAGTGCATCCCCATACAACCCTGTTGTGGTCTTTCCTGACCTGTGTCTCTGTCAGCTCATTGTGCACCCTCCCCCATACCCTATTCCCCAAACTCCCTTGCTTCCTTTCCCCACCTGGCAACAACCATTTACCTGCATGTGAACCTGGGACTTACAACTTCCTCCTGATTGCCCCACTGATTTTGGTTGTGGGAAGCTGGCAGGAAGTTTTTTCACTTCATAATAACTAAGGGATTCAGTGCTTAGTAATGGACATTCCAGTTCCAATTGCCTTTGTAAATCAAGGACTGTCAGTATAAGAGGAGGTTATTGAGAGCCTGCTGTAGCATTCTTTTTTATTTGTTAAACAGAGCTTCAAGTGACATACGAGGAGATGTGAATTATGGAAAGTGTGTCCATATTTTAAATGTAATAGTGAAATACATTAGTTTAAAATGATGCATACTCTGTTTTCCCTCCAAATAAGACATCCCCTGATAATAAGCCCACTCGGGCTTTTGAGCGGATGGCAATAAGGCCAAACACTTATTTCAGAGTTCAAAAAAATGTAAGACAGGGTCTTATTTTCGGGGGAACACGGTACTTTTCACTTCCACTTACTTTGGAATCTTTTTAAAGGATCAATCTGCTTTTACGATACACAGTTTTTAAAGTGATATTCAAAAATTGTTGAAATGTCAGCCCTTGAAAAAGTAGTGTAGAGAACAATTAAAATATTTGTGAAGAGTAAAATTGTGCATTTTGAATGTTGCAGGTCTGCCAAGGATGAATTTGGGTCTCTCATTGGGAAATGTCAAGGTAAATAATTTTTCACTTTTGAGTAAATTACAACTTATCCAGGAAAAAAATACATAACAAACCCTCTCAAATGCAGTTCTAACAAATTAAAGGTATTTGTTTGCATTTTATCGCTGAGTTATTTTTCAAACAAAAGTTTGAGCTTATTCTTCAGAGAAGCATAAACAGGAGATCAGCATTAGCACAACTTGGTCCTAGTTAGTCTAAGGTTTTGCCAGCATTCACATAATTAGATCTAGACATGTCCTTTGATGAGGACATGGATCCACAATATGAGCAAACTATAGCAATTGAAAAGCTCATTGTGGCTGTTTCATGGTCCAGCCAAGGTCTTCCTGGCAGGCAATTGGTTTCTTGATGCTTTTGTACTATAAGATCAGAGTAATGGCTTGTTTGTTGAGGAACCTTTTATATCTGATTTTTAACGCCCTAGAGAAGAACCTAATGCTGGGAAAGATTGAGGGCCAAAGAAGAAGGCGATGACAGTGAATGAGGTGGCTGGATGAAGTCACTGAAGCAGTAGGCATGAGCTTAGGTGTACTCCAGAGGATGGTGGAGGACAGGAAGGCCTGGAGGAACTTTGTCCATGGGGTCGCGATGGGTCGGATACGACTTCGCAACTAACAACAACAAGCTCTGATTTTAAGGCATGCAGACCCAAACAGAAGAGAAACAGATTGTATGAGCCCTGAAACAAGGGAAGCCCAAATCAACAGGCAGAACGTGAAATTGCTCTGTCCTAAAGAAAGCAATTAATCAATGTAAAATAGGCAGATGAATTAATATTGTCTCTTCCTTTTTTGTTTTAAACATAGCTTTCAGAGTGATTGTGGAGATGCCCTTATATAAGCGCAGCCCTGGTTTTTTTCCTCCTTTCCCGTAACTTTCAAGGTCTTTCATTATCATTCAGAGCTCTTAGTGTGTGATGGTGATTCATGAGCCCACTTCCAATCCATGGCCCATAGATTATCAAAACAACATTAGACTGTCCTTCAATGCAGAGATGCAATAAAACAAAGCACAGTTATTTTTAGAACGGTTTTGTCATGGGGAACATCGGAACATGTATCTGCTATGCAACAGTTTCAAAGTTGTAGTTTGAAAAAAGAGCGGTGGTCTTTTCTTGCAATTTGGAGTTGATCTGCTTATCTTCTTTTCCATGTAGTCCCCAAAGATCCGAATCCCCAATGGAGATGTGTCGCATGGAGTCATGATTGCACTTTGCTTGCCTATGGTGAAAGCACGGGAACTGTTCGAGTATTTGATTTGGTCGGCAGCGAACTCTTCCTCATCCAACCGGTATTTTTCCCCCTTTTTTTATAGAAGCTTCACAGGTCCGATTACTGTGCGATGGAACCACCTTAGCCGTTGCAGTTTTAACGTCTTAAGTTGAGAACTTGCACTGCTATATCCTTTATCGCTCATTTTGGCGGAGAAGTAATTTTGCCCGTGTGTTAGTAAACTTGCATTCTTTGTTTGCAGATACTTGAACAAGGTATATTTAATTTTATTTATATCAAAAAAGACTGATGGTGTTAGCCTAAAATTGTTGCTTATATCTAAAATAATACTTCTAAACAAAACATCATTTAGCACCAGTGTTTTCATGCTGGAAGACAGGCATCTGTCTGTCTGTTTGTAAATAATTCAAGGTGGTGAACATACCTAATCCACAATCTAATTTTCCTCACAACAAGTCTGAGGTGAGTTAGGCTGAGAGAGAGAGAGTGTGATTGGTCCAATGTCACCCAGCTGCCTTTCATGCCTAACTAGAACTCAACAGTCTCCTAGTGTCTAGACCAGCACCTTAATCCCCATACCATACTGGCTTTTTGTGGATCAGAAATCTCAATTGCCACAACATAATTTTAGAGAATTATAAATATTCTAACTAGTCTTTTCTAATAGGCCAGTTATCAAAAGCTGAAAAATGCATGGATGGATTTATTAAAAAATATCTAATTCAAATTCACTTCTCTTTACTTAATTAAAGTACTATTAATAAGTGTTTGGGACACGGTGGCTCAGCGTATTAGACAATGGAGCTTGTTGATGGGAAGGTCAGCAGTTTTGAATTTGAATCCCTAGTGCCATGTAATGGGGTGAGCTCCCATTACTTGTCCCAGCTTTTGCCAACCTAGCAGTTTCAAAAGCATGTAAAAATGCAAGTAGAAAAAATAGGGACCATCTTTGGTGACAAGGTAACAGCGTTCCATGCACCTTTGGCATTTAGTCATGCCAGCCACATGACCATGGAGACGTCTTCGGACAGCGCTGGCTCTTCTGCTTTGAAACGGAGATGAGCACCGTCCCCTAGAGTTAGAAACGACTACCACATATGTGCGGTGGACACCTTTACCTTTACCTTTATATATACTTTAATAAATACATATTTAATAATTATACTGTCCAATATTTTAAAACATGTACTTTGCAAAAACCTTATATTGTTTAACAGATTTGAATAGTTGAATTTGACCACAAAGAGTACAGATACCAAAATGTTAACAAGGAAGAATTATGTTTCATTTTCTCTAGGACTAAAAATACATGTTTAGCTGAGATTGGGGGGAAATGGTAGATTTATCCTTTATGTGGGACTGCAGGTATAATGCTGAAAACAAAATACATCTGGAATCATAACTTTTAGTAAGCAAAAATGGGCACATGAGAATGTTGCATAACTCAGGAATTTCAAAGGAAATCTTTTAAAAGGAAATTGGACTATGCGACCTTGAAAATATTAGAATGGACTTTGAATAGAATGTGATTTTCCTTGCAATTATGAAATCTGCAAGTAATAAACAAGATCCCTATGAATTGAAAGGAAACAGATACATGGCTTCCAAACTTTTTTGTTCTATTAAACTACTTTGTGTACTATTAACACAAAGTTACAATGTTGGCATTTATGATCCATGGCTTGTGAATTATTCTAGGGGCACTATTTAGATGGAAGATGTAGGATAAAGATGAATATATTTCTGTAGCAATTCTCCCAGAGGTCTAGTAAAGTGATCTTTAACTTTCCATTTGTACTTCAATGAGTTTTTAAGCAATCTTTCAATGATTTCCAGTCAGCTTTCTGTTTAATAAAGTTTATTCAGCAGGTCTAATGAAGGATGACTAAATCAAGAATTAAAGGGCAAACACAAACACACTCAACATTTATGTACAGCAATATATTTGATTCCCTTGACACCAGAAGCGGTAAAAGAGGAAATAAAGAAGAATATATTTGATGGCATTTCCTATTTCTGGTTAAGGATTGGCTGGAATTTTAAACTTGTTAGCAGATTTAATCAAGCAGCTGGGAACACAAAATTTGGGAAGGTTTTTTTTTTAGAAGTCTATTTCTCCCATCAGTTTGTTCTCAGAATATACAGTGAAATATACTTCAGCAGTAAGGGAAATTGACTACAAGCCATCAGTGGGAAAGATACATAACACCTGAACAGAATACCAATTTAGTTTAATTTATTGTCACAAACATTCTAAAAATATAGGACATTTCCACAACTTGTGAGAAAAGAAGAAATAACTCTGCAATGAAAGGTTGAAGTTGCTATTGACACTGGACACAATGTGCTCTCCTTGCATGAAGACAGCTCTAAGTTGTGTGTTTTCCTTGTATAAAGAAGCAACAAAACCATTGCCTTTGTGGAAGAGACCCTGGGAATATAAAAGTATGAAAATTCAGGTGGAGGAATATGCCCCACACTAGATTTGGCCCTGACAATCAGCTTTGAGCTCCCAACCTCACTACATACCTTTGAGTAGGCCCTCCGAACCCAAAATGATAGGGCAAAGTCATCAAGGCCAAACCTGCAGCAATTCCTTGCTCTCTCTTTAGGTCGGATGTTCGGCTCTGGCCCAGGCAGCAAGCTGACATGCCCTGTATCAATTTTCCTCTAAATCTATATCAAGGAGGAATTGCAGCTGTGACAGTAGATGTAGTAGCCAGTGGGCATTCTTGTCAGTCTAAGGGAGGAACACCATAACACTGTTATGTTTTGGCTTGAAAAATGAAGGGTACATGAGGCCCTTGGCCTTGCAATTTTTAAAATGTAAAGGCTTTTCTTGATATAAAGCAGGCCTGTCAAACTCTCAGCCCTTGGGCCAGATATGCCATGCGCTGGCCATGCCCACACCCAGTTTAGAGAAGGGGAAAAAAGTTGTGATATGTCATGTGACACTGACACGGAGCCACGAGTTTAATAACTTTGCAGATGAAGGTGCTTCCATTTGGTAGAATGAAAAAAGTTGATTGTATTCAAGATTTTAATCTTCATTTTCTCTCTTTTTTAACTCTTTTAGTTAAGTATAATTATTATTATGCTGATATTATTTAAGGTTTTTAAATAGTTGTACCTATTTAAGTTTAAAATTGAGGCACCATTCATAAGTGTTCTGTGAAACAAAAAATATTCATAGCTGTCCAATTTGTTCATTTAGAAGCAGATTTAATATACAGAACTTCAAAGGCTTTTGCTTTTATATTTGAGAATTACATTACACTAAGCAACTTTGAATGTGAGTAAATTGGGAGGTATAACATTTGAGCTACATAATTCTATTTATAGTGGGATTCAGATGTTCTGACTGTTCCAAAGTTTATATAAAATTTAAAGAGGGTCTTGTATATAATGCATCACTTTACATTCTATATTTTGAAGCTTTTCAAAGGAAATTATTCACAGAGCTATTCATTTATTAAATCATAAAACATAGAGCTAACTCCTTTATACAACAACATTCCATTCTTCTTCCATTCATTCTAAAGTGACAACAGAAATGGAAACAGTCAGCTAGACTAGCTAATGGACATACGTAAGCTATGGACAGTTGCAAATCTTTCATATTATTTTACTGTTGCTTTTGATATAATCCACTTTGGAATTTTGCTTTTCTAAGAATGGAGTCCTTGTGGGTGGGGTAATATTTTAATGCTGAAATTAGATTTACCACCTGTTGCAAATTTTCTTTGGCTTTGTAAAGCTTTTAGCTACATAAATTGACGGTTTCTTCCATGAAAAGGCAAAATAAACGTAAAGCTATGTAAGGAAGGAAATCCGGGATCATTTTTATTAAAGTTATAAATAAAATGTCACAATAAATGCCACAATAAGTACAATATTTCACTATCAAAGTCTTGACCATAGAACATGTAGTACTGAATAACAACATTCCTGTTCAGAAGATTAGCAGATTTTACAAGCGTACCAAAAGGAACATCCTAAGATTTATCTGTGTTGTTATTTTAGCAACAACAGTACTGTATTGTTCTGTGGTGAGAGAAATGATGGGAAGAAATTAATGCTTTCAAAATAGCAAGAGTCTGTTTAAATGATGTGCTAATGGCATTAATTTTAAAGGCTGAAATCTGAATTTAAAAATTATGTAATAATGTAAACAAGAACTAAGAATCAAGTAAAACCTGTTTCCTTTCACTTAGTAAGAAAAAAGATATACAATTACAAAGAAATTATTCCTTCCATCATGGCATACTAATATCTAATCTTTTTGTTTCTGAGTTTTCTAACAATATTTCTTATGCAGACACTTCTGGGAACTATAAGTGCGACAAGATTACAAGGGAGTTGTACCTTTTGCTATCAATGGTTACTTGAATCTGTGTGAGTCACCTTCCTGACAACCAAGTTCCCAAATGAGGGTTTGTTATTACCAATAATTTCTAGTCTTTTACTAGTACTGGATGGAAGCTATTCTATATTGTGGAAAAGTATAAACTCATGGGGTTATTAAACTGTGGACGTGAAAAACATTGTGCAAGTTTTCAGGCACAAATATTAACTACCATCCAATATCTAATAATTTATGCTAGGGGTGTCCTAGATTGAACATGAGACATTCGAGATTAAAAAAGATCCATTCCTAGTTAACAAAAAAAAGAACCATTTTTATCATTAAAACATTACATATAAAACTGAATCATTTGCTACCTCTCCTCTTCTAATTTCTACATTCAATAAATTTATTCAAAAATAAAAGAGATCCTACGTCCTAGGGAGACCACTGTCCCTCAGACGACTGGCTGTGAATCGCTGTTTGTGAAGTGGGGCCAAGGGGTTCAGATGGGCCTGCTGATTACGTATCTGGCTCCCTGCTATGTGACATCGACCCTGCCCAATCTCCTCGAGGTGATAGCCGAGTTGGCAGTGGAGACTCCCAGACTATTAGTCATGGGGGATTTCAATCTGCCATCTGCTGGTGAAACCTCGGGGGTGGTACGGGAGTTCATGGCCTCCATGATGGCCTTGGACCTGACCCAAGTAGTACTGTGTCCCACTCACATTAGAGGACACATGCTACATTTGATTTTTGTCTCTGGTCAGTGGCAGAATGATATGATGAGGGATATAGTCATTACACCCCTGTCATGATGAGATCATTCTCTCCTTAGACTGGATCTCCAGATCAACACCCCCCAACGCAGGGAGGCGGAACACAGGAGATGGTTCCGCCCCAGGCGCCTGATGGACCCTGAGAGGTTCCAGATGGAGCTTGGGCCATATCCTGAGACCCTGACTTGCAACCCGACCGAGGAGCTAGTGGTGGCCTGGAATAGGAGGCGGCCGCGGCCCTGGATCGGGTTGTGCCTCTGCGACCTCTGACTTGGTACAGATCCCGTTCAGCTCCGTGGTTTACGGAGGAGCTGCGGGAGATGAAGTGCCAAAAAAGATGTCTAGAGAGAACCTGGAGGGTGAGCCTCTCTGAATCCGACCGAACACAAGTAAGAGCCTATATTAGGACCTACTTAGTGGTGACAGAGGCTGCGAAGTCTAGTCATGTTGCCGGCCTCATTGTGTCTGCTGAAAATAGACCTTCCACTCTGTTTAGGATGACCTGTTCCCTTCTGGATGGAAGGGTAGGGGAGGACCCCTTACAGAGCAGAGCGAAGGAGTTTTCTCAATTTTTCCATGACAAAATCATTCAGATTTGGGATGAACTGCTCTCCGGGGGTAGGCTGCCAGGGGAGGTGACCAAGGCTGGCATTGAAATTTACATCTGGGAAGAGTTTGACCTTGTGACCTCGGAAGATGTTGACAGGTTGCTGGGGGGACTGAACACCACCACTTGCCTGCTGGATCCGTGCCCTTCCTGGTTGGTTGTGGCCTCCAGGCTGCGGACACGTGACTGGCTCCAGGATATTACCAACGCTTCTTTGGAAGAGGGAGGCGGTGGTGCGCTCACTCCTAAAGAAGCAGGGCATAGACCCAACCCTGTTGGATAGTTATTGGCCAGTCTCCAACCTTCCCTTTTTGGTGAAGGTTGTGGAGACAGTGGTG
>JANHFP010005947.1:7683-20633 GCA_032468135.1 Calamaria suluensis | reverse complement strand
CCCAGAAGGGTATGGCTAGCTGATGAGAGCTAAATAGCTTGAAATAGATCTATACTAGTCTCCCTTAATTTTAAAAAAATACCAGCAAAAAACAATTATATATACATACATACACACACACACAACTACTGTGTCTACATATTTCTTGCTGTTGAACAATGGTGAAGGTTATTCTGTATAGTCAAATTGTTAATTTTGTTTCTTAGTAGACACATTTAGTAGAATTCCTACCGTGGTGACAAGGATAGAAGACAATATTCTTTCTCAATGCCCCTACCATCGAGAATTGCTGTCAGGAGTAATCACAATGCACTTACTTGTACTTGGACAAAATTTTGCACCCCAGTTAGAATTGAAGAGGCCCAGTTTGCCAGGAGAACAATTTCTGAACACAAGGGAAACCCATTTGTACATTAGATATACTTTTTACTGTATGTTTACATACAGAGACTAATTTATTCACTTCCAGTAGTGTAATAAAAATGTGTACCAACATAAAGCCCTGTTAATGCAGCAATAAAATTTAATTACTTAGTAATGAGTGGAAATGCAGTAGGTGTGATCAACTTGTTTGTATATGGATGTTCCTTCAATGAAAATCCTTTTATGTGCGAGAAATATCAATGTAAATATTAAATTAGATCCTTTCTATGGCTTTTTTAACATACCAGTTTCTTAGAATAAAATGTTTAAAGGAGAAATGAATCTGATTGTCTGTCTGTCTGTCTCTCTATCTAATTTGTATATCATCCAGTTCTCAATTACTTTAGTGTATGGGTCTTTTTCCCCCCTTCACTAAACTGATGCCCAGTGCATGATGCATCCGACCCACTCGCCACAATTTTGACACCCCTGCTCTAGTAGGTCGCAACAACTAAAAAAAGAGAAATACAATTAATTTAAAGACTGGTATTTTAAAAACATTGTTTGGAAAAGATTTGTAATAACAGTTAGTTTTGGACATTGGCCACCCAGAAGTAGTGTACCTAGTATAATGACCCTAAAAATTAAAGTAAAATTGGGAATAAAAATAGCTGAATCACTAAAGGAGGAGATAAAAGTAACATGAACTTGTTAATATAACATATATGAACTTGTTAGTATAAAAGACAGGTATGACTTTGTTTGTGGGGGGTATTTTTTTCTTTTTGACAATGATTCTTTGAAATTAATCATATTGAGTTTTACAGTCACTAGTTGTTAAACTCATACATTCAGTTCCTTTTCCACATAAATACCTGATTTCTGGATCCTGCATCTATATTTTTGTGTGTGATGCTCAGGTTAATTATTGATCCAGTTCTTCAAGATGAAAGTGAAATTTTGTTCGACTCTCAACCTGAATTATTGAAATACAGAGCAACTGACCTTTCAATAAATTTAGTCACAGACTGGTACTGGAAACGAGCAGAGGAGATAGAAAATTACTCAATGCAGGTAAACACAAGACTATAGATGGTTGTTGTTTTTTGAAGACCTCATATACTCTGTTTTGTGGTATTAAAACATATGGTTTCATATAGATTAAATCTGATTTTGTTTCATATGCTGTTCTTCCCTTTGGATAGTATCCCAAAGGTGCTATTTCAAAAGGCAACTGGACTTTCCTTGTTTTTCCTTGAAGACATTTTGCTTCTCATCCAAGAAGCTTCTTCACTTCTAACTGGATGAGAAGCGAAGCATCTTCAAAGAATAACAAAGGAGGTCTATTTTTGAAAAAGCACCTTTGGGACAACCGTGACCAGGATGACTGAGAATCTCCATAGATTTTGTATTTTATATATTTACTCTCTCTCTATATATATATATTTCAATTGTTTATTTTTGCTGATATTTTAAATAAAGAGAGCTTGGGATAGCTATTTCGAACTTATTAGTTCTCATCAGCCAAACACACTCTTTATTGGATTTGAATCTGGGTCGCCTGCATCCCAGGCAGTTGATTTATCCACTAGGCCACAGAATATGCAACATATAAAGGAATATTTTAACATGTAATCTACCATATCAGAGTTAGGTTACTAGTTTCACTGTAGAATTTTAATAGCTTTATAGTGCTTTTTCAGCAACAAAGGTGGATGAGCGGGAGATGTCAGTTTATCTTTCAAATATTCTGTTGAGCTATATTCAGTACATTTAAAATAAGCTTTCTGTTTTAAAATGGCCACCAAACTATAGAAGCAGGCTTCTGCCTATTTCAAAGGACTCACTTGAAAAGTGCTTGCAAAAGACAAAGATCTTTATAGTTATGTTTGCTTTCAGAAAAGCCAGTCTTACTTTTAGTCTGGTGTCTTTTAAAAAGAGGATTATATGTACAGCTTCCATTAGGCTCAGTCAAATCCACAGCATGAGTATACATTTAAAAACTCTTAAAATAATGTAGCAGCTATCTTTTAGTTGTGTTTTTTTCATAAGTTCAGAGGAAAGCTTTGTGAAAGTGGTTTTTCTTCAATGATAGCCACCTCAATATCCTCACAAGTGTTCAAGGCATTAGTTATTAATTATTGTAAGCTGTGGCAGTTGGTCTTCTGAAGCTAAGAAAGTCGCCTAACAGCATGTTCTATCTCTTATGATGTGGAGATGTAAATCCTTCTTTGCTACGGCAATTTTAGAGATTAGTAATGTCAGGCACAAGTAACATATTTTGCAAGAATATTACTAAATTCACATCCACTTTCTTGAAATTTCTTAGGTGGAATGACATATGAAGCTGGTAGTATATTTTCAAATTGCATAGAGGCTTACAAAATCCTAAGTATTTCTGCTTTTTAGATTATTTTTCACTTCACATACAAGTCTCTATCCTAGGGCTTCTGTCGTGAAGACAGGGACAAATGATTTAGATCTGGCTGGAAGCCAAATAAAAGCTAGCCATTCCTCATCCCAGATAAGATACTATATGCTTAAACTGTATTAGAAAATTGGGGAATCAAATCTGTTCAGCCTGACATCTGGTATGGCTGAATTGCAAAGTTTAGCATTAATGATTCAATCCAAAATACCATTATAAAATGGTATTGCAACCAGACTGGAGTTTTGAATTGTGTTTGAAACAACTTTCTTCAGTTTTGAAAACCTTGCTAGAAGATGAATTAGTCATTAATGGCTTGACATTCTTATTTCATTCTGTTTTTGCTTGTGGTTTAAATAGGTAGATTGTGCTCTCTCACTGGTTCGCCTTGGCATGGAAAGGAATATTCCTGGTCTTCGCTCTCTCTGTGATGATCTGGTTACATTGGAGACACTCGTTTATGAGACTGGATGTGACATTACATTGAAGTTAAAAGAGTTACAGCAAATGGAAAATATTGAGAAGCTAAGGCTGTTAATGTCAAAGGTATGTGCATTACTTTTTGCCCCATGGAGTTCAGAAGATCGGATTTAAGCCCAAATGATGTGCTAACAAACATCATTTATGTTAGTTAGCATGGGTGTGTCTCAAAGACAATTAATCTTTTCTGAATGAGGGGAAAGTGGGAGTAGTTCATTTTCACCAATATAAAAACTTCACATTTTAAGCCTCCATCATGAGTAAAATGGATACTGGTAGAATCTAAGAGAAAAGCTGAGGCATAAGAAAGTTTCAACATTGCTGTCTTCTGTGTTACTGATATATTTGCTTATCAGTACAACATTGAGAGCATTACTTCAGAAAAATGTTTGGTGAATTTTCAGCATACTCTAGTGATACCGATATGGAGAAAAAAAATCCTAAGAAGGGACTAAACACTTTCTTTTTCCATAATGATTTAATCTACCTATGCTGTAAAGCAACACATACGAGGTTTTACTTCATATTGTTCTTTGTTAGAATGATCTGAAAATATTCATATAATTCATTTTTAATAAAGAGATTTGGGTCAGTATAATGTGCAACATAAAGTATGCTTTTACAGTGATATTGAGCACCAAGAGGCAGTGTAGGACCAGTTTCATCCTTATTGTGACTTGTCAGATATCTGCAGCCAAGTCTTTCCTGTGGGGTTAAAATCCTCTACCAAGATTTGGTATGGACTATTTGCACTTTAGATGAGTATGAAACCAGTCCCATAATGCAGGGGTCCCCAAATGATCTGCAGCCCATTGGAAACTGGGGCACACAAGCAAGCGGGCAAGCACACAAAGCTTCATTTGCTTATGTTTGGAATTAGGTTGTGTACCATAAAACCATTCTCCCTCCCCGCCAACACTGCCACTGCTGCCGTTATTGGTCCATGGAGCCAAAAAGGTTGGGGACCTCTGCCAGGATACCTCCTGGGGGTCAGTATCACTGAAAATACCACCGAGGATACACCTTATCTATAAAGAGATACATTTTGCCCTCTACTATGGATGGGAGATGAGGTGAAAGTCAGGTAAAATTTATGTGGGGACATGACGTAATTTAACATCAGTGGCACTCTAAAGTGTCATTAAAAAAGAAGGCCTAAAGATCAAGAAAAGAAAACTACATTGATGGGCTATGTTTACCTTAATTTGCTATAGTTCTGCCTTTATTTTATGTTATATCTCTGATTAATGAAAAGATATCTCATTTTTCAGTCATCAGAAGACAGATATGTCAAAAATGCTTACCAGTGGATGGTCCCCTTCCTGCACCGGTGTGAAAATGAGTCTCCAGGCATTGCTAATGAGCTTCTCAGAGAGTACTTGGTAACATTGGCAAAGGAAGACCTAACATTCCCTTTGAAAATACTTGAACATTCAAAACCATTAGTAAGTTCAATTTATTGTTTAGGGATAAAGGAAAGTCTTTAATGAACTAATACGAAAAAAGAGTATCCAAAACTCTCCTGGAACTTGAAATTAGGTATTGCCACTAAGGCAATTAGATGGAGCAGATTTTATCAGTACACTCCAAAGTCCCCCAAAATGAGATTTTCTGAGCGCCAAAAAAGTCTTCTGAGCATGTGGACACACACTTGCCCAGAAGATTTCAAGAACTCTCAAGCACCCATAATAAACTTCCATCAGTATCAGCTTCTCTTGTAAGTGAAGTGCCATTTCAGACCATTTGTACACTCCTAATTTTAAATAGCCTTCTGGTTGATCTTAATGAGCACAAAGGAATCCAATGAGAGTGTCAGGGTTGCAACCTTCTATCGGCTAACCTGGTAGAAAATTCAATTGAACTTGGTGGGACTTAGTTCTCAATAGATTACATTGTCAGTCTTAATTATTTTACATCAGGCACTTGTCCTGAATGTAATTGCTGAATTGTGAAATACAGAGACTGGAAAAATAAAAGAGATTAATGGGATCTTTATAGCAACTTTCTTCTTGGTACAGTGCTTTACAATTCTCCATTTTGAGTGGTTTCTTGTTCTTTTCTTTTTTTTTAGTTTGTGGGCAATATACAGTTATAGAATGGCTGCAAGCAGTAGTGGAGGGAAACTAAAGCTATAGTAAATGTTAATGCAATTTACATAAGAAAGTAACACATACGTAACACAGTTAAGTAACACACTTAAAAGCTTTATAATTAGAAATACTTTTTTTATAAATTGCCTGATGAAAACAATTTAGAAGGCTTTCAAAACAGGATAAATTTAACATACTCTTCTGTTTCCTGTGTTTATTCCTGAGCTTCCATTATAGGTAGCATGATTTTCTAAAATCCTAAATTGGAATTTAGAATTTTTAAAATAAAGATTTTACTAAGTTGACTACACAATTGTAATGACACTGCACAGAGTATTAAGAGTACAGAGATACTAGAGCCATTAACAGTAAATTGACACACACTGGGACATAGCAATGGACATTACTTTTCTTTTTCTCTTAGAGTCAGCAAAAAATAATTTCAGATCAACTTTTGGTGATGACAATTGCTCTAGAATGTATCTACAGCTGCAAACGTGATGACCAGCTCTCTCTGTGCTATGACATCTTAGAATGTCTCCCCAAAAGAGGTCTGGGGTGAGTAGTACCATTATTCAAACTTTGAATATTGTGGGATGATTTTTTTTTCAAAAAAAATTCTCTGTCATTAATACCTATGAGATATCTACTGTTATTTATGTAAATCTCATTACCTGAAGGATGATGTGACAGTTATATTTTATCATCATCATCTCCTTTATTTTAATGCCTCCTCTTTGTCTATAAAGCATCAGATTGGCAGGTGACAAAAACTGTTTTTTTAACTCTGTAAAACACCAGATGAGAGCTTGCTTTGTAGAAAGATTGAGAAATGAAATATTTAAAGTTCAGTTTGGATTTGCTAAACTTGGTTTAAATGTGTATTGCCTGGAACATCCAAGTGGTCCTAGGGAACAGTGGAATAGCAGCGCTACATGTACACCCTTCTTTTGAGAGAAGGCTGTACAGAAACTTTATTTCAATGGCAAAGCATGCACAATTTAGGTCAAACAACCTTAGTTTCTTCACCATCACCTGCAAGGATGAGAAAGATCTCATATTGAGGCTAAGTAGAAGTGATGTCAGCCATGCCTAAATGGATTGATGGCCTAACTCTGTTTAAGGCAACAATTTGAATATTCAGAGAACCGGTCTCTGAGGACCGTTATATAGATAGTACAATTTTTTGATGGAAGTAAGTACTTCCAGTGTCATAAAAAAAAGTATCAGCAGTGAATTTAATTAATAAAAAAAATATGATTATTTTAGTCGCAGAAAATCTGAATGGTGCTGGTTCTGGGTTTTTAGTTCTATTTCTTCATTGTGAGATTTTTTTATTGCGATAATTTCCTATTTAATTTTCCAGCCTTGAAACAGACATTACCAATAATCTCCACAATAGAGTTGATGAATTGGAACAAATTCTTAGGTAAGAAGTTCCTTTCTTAACTTATATCTCTTACCGCTTTAACTTTCTTAGTTCAGAGTTTTATTGGATAGTTCTGGATTCCAGGTTTTGAGGATTAAAAAAGGTATATAGGGCAAGGATTACTGTAATCGTCACTGAAATTACTCTTTGGGCCATGGCTTTTCTGTAAATAGATGAAAATGTAGCATTGTTACAGATAAATATAACATAGCTACATGAGAGATTTCAAAGTGCTTGGGAGGAAGAATGTCTACAATTGAGTAATCTCTCTGTGTTGATCAGAACAAGAACATTTCCACATTTTAGATTCATTAGGAGCCTATGGCAGACCATTTCAGACATCTAAAAGTCACGGTGGGTGACAGTTTTAATCTGCATGGAAAGTAATCTGTTCAAGACAGAGGAATTTTACACAACCCTCCCTTCTTATAAGAATGCCAGGTCTCGTGTATGTTGTGCTTCATCCATAGTACCAAGAACAAATTTGTACAGACCATTGACTTCCATATCATAGTAATGTATGTATGATGTTATTCTTGTTTGACCAGCCTTAGCAGAGAAGTTATTATCAACTTGAGTTGATAATAGTTAGCTGAGTAACTAAAAAAGATAGATGATTAGTTAATCTGTTCATCATGAGAATTCATCCACTATCCTTTCCACAGTCTAAACTGAGAGATGGCAAAATAAAAATATGTACAAATTGTGGCATCTAGAGTGTAACATGCATTATGGTGTTCCGATGCCATTCATGCTTAGGGAATAATAATCATTTACAATGCAACAGCCTTTAATAAATTTATGCAAATATATTCAGAGAAAGCAAGGTCATGTATGTGGCTTGCAACACAAATTGTAGGTCATTATTCTATAGATTATTCATTTTGTGCATATTCCATTTAATTTCTGCCAAGAAAGAAGCGGGGGTGTTCTTTTGTGTTACAATAATACAAATAAACAAAACAATGAATGTATTTTTCTTTTAAGAGAAAATCTTTCTGTTTTGCTTGGGCCTCTTTACTGATAGGATTGGACTTTGTGGTTCAATGGATAATATTTTTGACAATTATTGCAGTGTATCGGAACTTTTGGAAAAGCATGGACTCCAGAAACCAGTATCCTTTGTAAAAGACACAAAGAACAGTCCAGAAGAATCACGGAAACTGATGATAAGATTGACTCGGCACACAGCCAAAAAGTGAGTACAGTGTAGTGTAAGACAACTGTTCTTAGTAATAGTGAATCTGTATTCACTGTTTATTGTTTCCACTTGTAAGTTTAAAATGAATATTTTTCAGAATTTGGAATAATAAATGCTTAATTATTAATATTAATGTATTAAGAAAATTGGTAATAAACCTCAGTCTTAATGTCTAGATTTTGTTAGACTTGCTGATCATACTAGCAGTCTTCTCACAATAAACATACAAAAGAGACAAGATTGTATCATAATGTCATAGTCCTGCTTAATTTTGCAGATTAATTATAATGTGCTTTATACATATTGATATTTTTATATCTTTTAAAAGGCAGCCTTCTGTTAATGAAAAGCACTGGATGGGATTATTGCAAGATATGCTGGCTATGCAGAAAAATATTTATACTTGTTTAGGAACAGACACATGCTATGAGGTAATCTCTTTTTTTTAGTATGCAGTAAAATATTCTTTACAACTTAATATTTCTTTGTACTTACTCTGTTTATATAATCCTACATCCAAACAATGGAAGGAGAATCTTAGTCTAGAGTTGTCTCAGTATTTATTTGATCCATTGAAATCATACCAGCATTTTCTTAACAATTTTAGCAATAAGGAAAAATTGTAAAGCTAGAATTTATGATATTAATAACTTAGATTTTAAAGGGAACATCTTTCATGATTGGCCTCCTTTTAAGCAGAAGTTTTAGTCAATTGGCTACTAGAATCTCCTAGGAATGAGCAATTCCTAACTGAATATTATTTAGTTTATTTTCAGAAACCTGTAACCAAGTAAATGTCTATGTTATAGTAGTTGTAAAAAGTGTAATGTACATTTTAAGAATATTAAAATAAACATAGATAAACCTATTGGCTGTTTCTCTGTAAACACATGCAAGACATTCTTTCTCTTGAAGCAAACTGAAGAGGAAGATTTTTTTTAGTAGATGATGCTAAATAAATAAGGATGCTAAAAATATCTTTCTCAGACTTCAAAGAAAAGTCAATATTTTAGCTTATCCAAAGCCAGGGGATTCTCCCCCACACATCCCTGGCCCCAGTTAAGAGGATAAAAACGGCTTTAGCAAAGATTCTCCAGGACATTATAATGTTTTTTTTTCTGACTTCTTTGAAAATCTGAAAAAGAGTAGGGAATAGATGATGGCTTTAGACCTGAAAAGCACATTTCAAATACCAACTGTGAAGTTTGTTGCTACTGATAGACTGGGCTACAGCTGTAATGGGAGTCTCTTAACTATTTTAGATCACTAACTTCACTTGAACTAGCTAGAGTTTGTTATCTGTGTGGTGCCACAAATGGCATGGTGGGAGATAACAGTTAAAAACATTCATTTCTCAAGAAGCTGCTGTAGTGAGATTTGTACCTGCCATTTTTTATTTTTTTTTAGTTTTCTCAAAATATTTTCAATCTATTTTCAAAGGACGGGAACACCTTTACAAAACAATGGTTTACAGTATTCCTGCTTTCTAAAAGTTCTTACTGGATTATGGATTATTGAGGAAATGAAAGTTGGCTGGTGCAATTCTTTGCAATATTTCAGTTTCCTAGTTAAAATTAAAACATTTTAAAGTAGGGATTACAGGTAGCCTTCGATTTACACCATTGAGCTCAACATTTCTGTTGCTAAGCAAGGCTCATCCTCAGTGGCTTAAGTGGCTCATCCTCAGAGGTGGGATTCAGCCAGTTCAGACTGATTCAGGTGAACCAGTTGTTAAAATTCTGCCCAGTTTGGTGAACCAGCTAATCCAACCACTGGTTGGCCCCACCCCCATCCATTTTTTGGCCTGTTTTTCAGCCTTTTTTTGGCCCGTTTTGGATGTTCAGTAGTAGTAAATAAATAGAGGGAAATTGAGTCAAAGGCCTCAACAAGGTATAATTTCCCTCTATTTTTTTACTACTACTGAACATCTAGAACAGCACAAAAAATGGCTGAAAATGACTGAAAATAGCCCCAAAAACGGCTAGAAAATGGCCAAAAATGGCCCGGAAACGGCCTGAAATGAAGATTTCAAATCTTCAGTTACCTCTCTTGAAGCTGTACAACAATTGTGGAATTGAAAGAGGAGGACGAAGCTTGTGTGGGCACACACTTCAGACCTCTCAATACATCACATCATTGTGCTTTCTCCTGCCCCACTGCACAAATCTTGTAAACATTTGCTGTCTAACACAAAATGAGCCTTCACCCCAAAACATATTTCCCCTTCTGAATTTGGCTTATTACACAACCATATGAAATAGTATAAAATCGTACTACTAAATACAGTAACACCTGGCGTATAGCAAAACTTGGAAACGTGGAAAAAAAATTATATACGTTCCTATACCCCATATATAGATTATGTTGAACAAAATGTCTTTGTGCTGATTTAAAGCCTAGATATGAAAATAAGGAAAACAAGAAAACTTCATCAAAAATTTGAATTGCTATAATGTTGTCTTCCTAAAGTCTCCTGCTTTCTTTTTCACTCCAATTACAATTTTTGTACTAATAAACTTTATGTCCAGTTTTAGAACTAATTCTGAGAAAATAAGCTTGAAAGAGGGTCAAAAATCCTTCCACCCACTTTGAACTTTTCCTCATATTAGTATATCAGTAATGGAGTGGAGTCGGGAAGGGATCTTAAGTATCAGTGTAAAAGTCGTTTTTTTTTCCAGTGATGACAGTTCTAGTATAAATCAGATCAATAATAATGTCTGTCCATGTATCTCTCCTGCTCAGCTTTTCCTCATTATCTGACTATTCCAGAGTATAAATAAAAACAGTTTTATGATTGGAAGAATTTTGTTTCTATTTTTAGGGTCCCATACTATAAATAGATAGAATAGAGGACAATTCTTGCGATTGAGAGAACTTTGTGTCTATTTTAGGGCCAGAATTATCCCAGCTCAATGACAGAGCATAGATATTGCATATTCTGGGAAAGCAGAGCTGAGGAAAACTTTGGTTGTGAACTTCTCATAAATTATGGTCCATAAAGGTTGGGAGATTAGTGATCCTTAGATGCCTTTGTATATTTTTGTGCATAAAGCATTAGAGTCTTCCTTCATAGATATGCTGCTCAGAATAATCTGTAATATGTTGTTGTTTTAAAAAGGAGACCAAAGCAGAGGCTCCTAGAAAGGATCTTAATTTCCCCGTTTTTGGCAGGGTTTTTCAAACTTGCAATCCTAAAATGTGTGGACTTCCAGAATTGCCTGGACAGCATTCTGGACGTTGAAGTCTACACATCTTAAAAGTTACCAAATATGAAAAACATTGATCTATTAGAACATCTTAGCTCAGGGGTATCCAACCTTGGCAATTTTAAGACTTGTGGACTTCAAAATGGGCAGGGGTGGCGCCAGCCAGTGGTGGAATTAGCCTCAACTGGTCCGAACCTGCTGAATGCCACCTCTGCTTTTGAGGCTGGGAGGCAGAGCTGGGTGTAACATTGAGTTGTCCATGACCACCCAGTCACATGACCACCCAGCCATGCCTACCCAGCCAGCCATTAGGGGAGGGAACTGGTTGTTAAATTATTTGAATCCCACTACTGCTCATGCTCCATTTTACAACCTTTTTACCACAGTTGTTAAGCCAATCAATGCAATTGTGAAGTTAATCTTGTGGCCCTTAAATCAATCTGGCTTCCTCCATTGACTTTGCTTGTCAGAATCTGGAACATGTGTGAGAACCGGTCATAAGTCATTTTTTTTTAATGATCACTAAGTCAATGGTTGTAAGTTGAGGACTACCTGTATTGTGACAACTGGGCAAATACTTGTAGGCACTCTAGGGGTGCAACATCTGATATCCTGGTGAATTTATAAAGGATATTCATAGCCATAATGGTCTGAGCAGGCAGAAACCTTCCCAGAGATCCTTCCTGCTTCCTTGATTTCTGGGGTTTGGTTCTGCAATTGGGAAAGCTAGACTTTCTGTCTTAAGAAGAGTGATGTACTTTTTCAGATCATTTTCACTAAGATGAAAAATATCAGTTTTGTCTGTGAGAAAGAGATTATGTTCTATGTTAAAGTGCTTTCTCGTAGAAGCCTTAGAGTGTAGATTGCGTTGAAGTAAGACTCACTAATAAGTGATGCTTATCTGGGTGTGGACTTCAGAACACTTGTTGACTGCAGTTCCAAGACTTGAAATGTACTTAAGATCTGGGTTAACATAAGCCTTAACAGCATGATTCAGTGGGGTTATGTTGTGCATGTAGATAATGGAATATAATTGCTAGAGAGAAGCATTGATGGAGGAAGCATTATTAAATATAGATTGGGAATGTATTATTTCAGTGAGTCTTTTGCTTCCCATCCCTCAGTATTTCAGTCAACTTCAGTCAACAGTGTATATTTTTAATTATTAAAAAAGCCTTTGGCTACCTTAGTCTACTTGGGAAAATGTTGTTTAAGGAACACTTTAGCAGGAGATAACCAGTTCTGACTTTAAGAAATGCTTGTCTTTATAAAGCTCTGCATTTCTATATTAAGGCTGCATTCTTATAAACCATTGTTGAATTAGCAGAGAGATGAAAAATGGCAATTTCTTAACATGCAGAAAGTCCGAAATGAAAATTTCTACTAAACAAAAGAAAGAAATAGCTTTTTGCATCAGTGTTATGTATGGTAAGTGGTTTACTGAGCAGAAGGTTCATTTTTAATAATGCCCCTCAGAGTGCATATAAAACTTTGATAGATAGATGCTGCATTTAAAGTGATATGCAAAATACAGTTTGTACAGAAAATTGTGTTGTATATTCAAGAGGAAATTAGAATGAACTGAATTGTAGCAGAATGCAGGGTTTTTAAATATCTCTAGTTTACCAGCACACTTTCTTGTTTATTATATTGCACAGTACTTGAATTAACTTATGTATAATTTATATTTAAGAAATTAACATTTACATTTTCATATTATAGTCAATCTTCTTTAGATTATATGCTTTATTGT
>JANHFP010005945.1:264807-275169 GCA_032468135.1 Calamaria suluensis | reverse complement strand
AAAAAAATAAAAATTTTGAACTGGAAGAATCACAAGAACGTTCATGAATAAGTTCCTAGAAACAGAAGCATTTTTAGTTCAGGATCATGGAGAAGCGTGAAACAATTATCTCCCCTCCACACAGACACTCTTACTGATTAGCAGAGACATCGCATTGTAAGTATGAGATCTGAGCACTTCTGCTGAATTTTTTTCTGGCATTCCCTAGCCCCGTGATGGCGAACCTATGGCACGGGTGTCACAGGTGGCATGTGGAGCCATATTGGTGGGCACACGAATGTTGCCCTAGTTCAGCTCTGATGTGCATGCGGGTGCTGGCAGCTGATTTTAAATCCTTCCGGACCCACCAGAAGTTGGGAAAGAGTCCTTTTCCAGCCTCTGGAGGACCTGGGTGGGTGGGGAAGGCCTGTTTTTCACTCTCCCCAGGTTCCAGAGCCTTTCTAGGGAGGATGGGGCGAATTAAATTATGGGTGTGGGCACACGGACACCCAGCCCCCCTGGGCATCCCCCACTTTTGGCACGCGATGGCAAAAAGGTTAGCCATCACTGCCCTAGCCTTACTATTGCCTTCCGCAGAGATGTTACCAAGCTGCCTTTTCCAATCGCATTGCATTACCAATCCATCCATTTTCTCAGTCAGCAGATCTGGATTTAGAGACCTGAATAGAAAAAAACGGGAGCTAAAAATCTCACCTCAGGGTGATATGCATATCCATTTGACCTCTGTTTTACATTGCAGCTTACATGGAAATGAACGCTCTTTTCTTCTCGGCATAAAACATTAGTGTTATTCTCTTATTATACTTTCATAAATCCATAGAATTGCTTTTCAGAAGATGAATGGCTGTGCAGCTTTGCCTGGGAAATTAATAGGTTTGCAAACTATGGCCAATGGAAACACCCGTCAAACCACATATCAGCCTGGCAATGTTTTACTAAAAGCCTCTGCAGCTGGATGATTGGAGTGCAATTTATTTTCAAAGGCCATCATTTCAGGCAGTTTCACTTGGCTTTTAGAAGATATTAGTGGTGTTGCCCTGCATTAATCACAGTTCTTTTATGTCTTACTCTTTTATATTTGTGCTGCTATTTAAGGGTGGGAATGTAACTTTTGAAATGACATCAAGTATCCTAGCTCAGTCATGCAAGGGAAGAGAGACAATTAACCTACCATTTAATAGTCACCTTTTCTTTGGGCTTAACTTCCAATTGTTGCATGCCTCACTTTTGTTACTCCTCTGGTGAAAACTCCAAGCCTGAAAAATGCACAGTTGTTTTTCCCGTGAAGAATCTTAGTCTGGTCGTGGTTTTCTAGTATGTGAAACATCATTTAGCCTTGGCACAACTTAATTAAGCATGCAAATTGTGTTGGCTTGCTTTCAAACTGCCTACCTAGCAGTTTGAAAGCATGCAAATGGATAAATAGGTACCACTTTGGTGGGAAGATAAGAGTGTTCTGTGAGCCTTCGGCGTATAGCCATTTTGGCCACATGACCACAGAAGTTGTCTTCGTACAACACTGGCTCCCTCAGCCAAGAAAGAGAGATGGGTACCATGCCCTAGAATAGACCAAGACTGACAGGGAAACCTTTACCACCATCTTTTACAATTTAATTTACTTACGACAATCAATGTCTCAAATCTTTCCCACCCCATAAAAAGGTGGCAAAAGATTTTAAAGAATGATCCACACATATACTACACTGATATATTATGGCATCTTAGGTCCTAAAGACTCTCTCAATATCTGGACATATTGAATTTATCAGATTGAATACCCTAAATTTACCAAAAAATAACAACCTGAACCCTCCCAGCTTGGAAATGCAAGTATTCATAAACACTACCTTAATAATTCCTTGATTAGCACATTGATTAGAATTATTAAATTTCCACCAGTGAATCTAACTGCAGATTACTTACATATATCATCAACACCAATGGCATGGCCAAGTAGCAACATTGGTGCGTTGGAACAGCTGCAGGAGGCATCCCTAGACCACAAACTAAACCAAGTAATAGAAAATGAAAAAGCTAAAGTGCTCTGAAACTTAGGAACTCAAACAAACAAGAATGTGCCATGCAATACCTTAGACTTGACAATTATTGATAAGAAAGACTAAAACTCTGGATAGTGTACATAGCAGAGCTTGAAGAGAGAGAAGAGAAACAAATGGAGGGAAAAAAACTCACAAAATATAAAGACTTGCAAATAGAAGTAGAATGACGGTAGCAAAAGAAACCAAAGGTAGTAACAATAGTAGTAGACACCTTGGGCATAATTCCAAAAAATCTGGAGAACCATTTGACCACTATCAATACTGACAAAATCTTAAAGCAGTGAATTACAAAATGCAGCTTTATTTGGAAGAGCTTCCATCCGATAATTATATATTGAACATTTTAAAGCAACATCTGCCTGTCTCTGGTCCTTGGGAAGGACTCCACTCTAAACATCTGGTTCTCTGTGTGACGAACCATAAAAATAACTTCTTAGAAAAAGGTTGCGACAAACCACTCCTGCCAAGAAAACTATACGTAGTAAGCTTGCCTCAAGGGAGTTTTTATTTTTATCAAATTATTGCACTAGAAAGATTTAAACCAATAAGCTTCCCTGCTTGAACTTTTTTTTTAAAAAAAAAACAAGTCTAAAGAACAAAAACTGTTTCTATTCAGTTCTGTTATTTTAGCCACCATCTTTCTCATCAGGTTGGCAAAATCAGAATTTGGAGAGAACTGAGAACATCTGCTGAAATTCCACACTTTCCATTAGTGGCCTCTCTATGTGTGAAGGAAAACTATCTGAGATGACAGTTGTAGCCCAGGGGTGTCAAGCTTGCATCATCACAGAGATATCACATGACTTTTTCCTCCTTTGCTAAACCAGGTGTGGGTATGGCCAATTTGCTAAACCAGGTGTGGGTATGGCCAATGTGCGATGCATCCGGGCCTGTGGGCTGTGAGTTTGATAACCCTGTTGTAGCCATTTTCAGCTGAATGAAGCTTCAAACAATACTCGAGTCACCAAAATACCAAAGAGGAACTCAAGACGAGGCTTGCAAAACAAACAGAGTTTATTTAAGGCCAGTAACAAAACCTGGGTATGACTATATCAATAACAGATAGTCACAATGCATGTAAAGACATAGTCAACACAAGGTGGGAAGAAATATAGTGTCCTTTTATACCCTCAGAGATATTAATCTCCCAGTGAAGATGCTATCCAGGGTTCCAACCAAACAAAGATGTCTTAAAGGAATACATTATCTTTTCTTTGTCTTCTCAGATTACTTCCAGTCCCTTGGCCCATCCTTCACTTCAGCAGTGTAGAAAGGGAAGGTGTGCGTGGGAGCTTAGTAACCCATTGCTTCATTGCTGCACCTGGTACCGAAAGGTAGCAGGGCTTTTTGTTATCTCTCCCCTTGTGATGACCCCACTCAAAGCCATTAACAATCCAAAACCATGAACTTAAAAAACAGTCTTTATTACAAAAAGCCCAACTTGCTTCTTTCTTCAGAAGTTAGTTTATTCTTTCAAAAGCAAAAGTAAATCCTTGCCAAAACAAACTTTGGCTGCAGCCCAAAGGTAATTATTGAGTTATCAAGAATCAAAAACCTGGCTGAGAGACTTTTTACTAACAGAGGCGAGAACACGAGACGCAGGACTTGGTAAATTCACCTCTTTGACTCCAGCATAGTTGATTACAACTGGCTGGCCTTTAAAGGGTTCTACTCAGCTGTGTTTCTTCCTTCACTTACTCTTGAGTAGCCTTTTCTCCAGAGCCATTTTGTCGCTGAGTCTCTATCTTGGTTCAGGTGGGGGCGCTGCTCCCAGGTCCTCCTCTGAACTGTCGTGCTCTGACTCCACCCCTCTCTCACTGGAGTCTGCCTGGGCCTGCTCTTCCTCCGCTCCAACCTCCCCCTCACTGCTCTCTGCCAGTGCTCCTCCTCGACCTCCGAGTCGGATGCTGGCAGAGGCATGACACCCCTTGGTTAAGAAACGCCCCCTTTCACAGGACCTCAAACACACAACATTGTTACATATTGCCTTTCCCCAGCTATCCTGGAGGTCACCCAGTCCAACTCCCTGCCTAAGCAAAATTGAATCTTCACGCATATGCATTTCTATTATGATTTATTATATCCTTGCTGCTATGTCCTTAAAAAGCCTTTGCATGCGTAGCCACTGCATAACACAGTCATGGATACACTTTGGATGTTTCCTGCCAATTCGTCTCACCTGATTCTCTAATTAAATCTTCTGAAGTCTTCAAGCGAACTGACGGACCGTTAACAAAAGCTGGCTGGCTTCCCTCTTCTTTCCCCCAGTCCTTTCTTCCCAGTGCTCTCCCTCTCTCCTTCCCTCCTTCTTTTGTGTTGGGGTTTTAGAAAGGCCTGTAGGCAGCTATTCTCATGTTTATTACTTATCCTTCATAAGCTGCTCAGGGAGCCTTTTTGGTTTGAGGAGTGGGGCAGAACCATTTCCAATGTAATTATAGTTTCTGTCCTTGAATAAATAGGGACAGATACAGAGCATGCTAAGGAAAGGTGGAGGGAGGGAAATCCCTAAAGTTGGCATTATTCAGTTGTATGATTTCAAACCAAAGGGGACAATAATAACCTTACAATTCTTCAATTATCCTATGGAGAATTGCATTTCTCATTCCTTTGTTAGTGCGGTGAATCAGCCTCATTTGTACTTCTTTTAATAATTGTGATTATTGAAATGGAAGGAATTGCCAGCAGAAGCTATTATTATTTGGCCCAATAATTATTCATCAGAAAGTTTCATGCCCCAGTGTGAATGCTGAAAAGGACCTGATTCAGTTAATATGGGCTAATTTTCAGCAAGAACATATACAAAATAAGTAGAGTTGACAGGATTTGGCTCCTTATATTTGCTGAATAAATTATTATTAAACAAGTGCTTATTTTAAAATTACATGGGAAAAGTTCTATCGGTGACAATCGTTATAGGCAAAGGCACTCTGGGGAATAAAAAAAAAATCCTAATCAGTCATAGTGTGAGTAGGCGTGTAATTACAGCCTTATGCTTCTTTTTTTTAAAAAAAATAATTTCTTTGAAGGTTGTGCCCTTGAGAGTTTAAAAAGCAACACTTATTATCATAATTCTGGAATTCTGCACAGGTTGACACAGTTCCTTTAACTGGCTTGATAATTTGGCACATGCACACACCCATTCATAATTCTGATTTTTCTTCCCTTATCATCTGCCGGTTGCCATAGGAACAAATGATGCTGATATGGAAAGACATTATTTTTACTTGAACAAGGTATCTTATTGAAAGATTATCTAGGGACAAGGCCAAGAAGGGGAAATTTTAAATTCAGTTGAAAGACCCGCAGAGCTGAAGTTGAATGCTGCGGCTGAAGATGAAACAAAGGAAGTCTACGTTTCAAAATACAACATTCAGCAAGGCTTCTCTAGAGCGCTAGTCACTTTTGATGATCCTGGAATGGCATGAATTGTTTTTCTGCAACAAAAAAAAGGTCCTTTAATTGTCTGCTATTATTGTTTTTACTGCACCATTGTAGTGTTGGGCAGAGTTGTATATTTCTCAAAGTATACCTTATTTTAGTAGTCCTGGATTATGGTTTCTATGGAATCTATTTGTGAGAAACGTAATTATTTCTGTAATTAAACCAAATATAAAGCAGAAATTCCCCATGATTCAGAGAGGAAAGCACCTAAGCCAGTGATGGCTAACCTTTTTGCCATCGAGTGCCAAAAGTGGTGGGAGCCAGGGGGTGGGGGGTCATGCACATCCAAAATTCTATGCCCCCTGCCCCCTCATGTGTAACCCCATGCTTTTGGCATGTGGTGGCATGGTGGGCCCAGTTTTTTGCTCTCCCCAGGTTCCAGAGCCTTTCTAGAAGTCTGGGGAGGGCGAAAACGGACTTCCCCAACTCCCTGGAGGCCGGAAACAGCCTGTTTCCTGAATTCCAGTGGCCCCAGAAGGTTCGAAAATCAGCTGGCTGGCATGCACATGCACTCCAGAGCTGAGCTCGCGTGCCCACTGATATGGCCCTGCGTGCCATAGGTTCGCCATCACTGACCTAAGCTGACCCTAAGAGAATGCATATATAAGAGTTCAGATGAAAATGCTTATTCCAGATAAATACGCTTATGAAAAGTGGCCTGATTTTCCTAAGTGGTTGTCATGACCAGAGCTAACCAGAAATGACCAAATATATATGGCTGAAATATTACTGAAATATGGTTGAAATATTTGCTGAAAGGGAGTTAAAGTAATCAGAAGGCTGACGTGTCCTAATCAATCCTTTTTTAATGAATAATAAAGAAATGTCAGGCTGACTTTTGGAAACTTTGGGAAACTTGGACATGTATTGCCACTTATGTATGTTTCTCTATATGAAAATTACTGTAACCAATCAGGTAAGGGGGTGTTGTTCTTTGCTATATCAGCATATTTTGAAGTATATAAAAATCCTGTAATCAGTCTGATAAAATGTTCTCTCCCTTCTAGAGGAGGAGAAACCAGGGGTGAAATGCTACCAGTTCGGATCAGTTCGGTAGAACCAGTAGCGGAGATTGGGGCTGGTTCGCACAACCGGTAGCGATCGCCGGCTGGCCATGCCCCCAAACCAATTCATGGCCCTGACATGCTTGCCTGCCTTCTGCGCTGCCTTCCTGGTGTCCCCATGGCCAGCTTGTGAACGCAGGCAAGCAGAAGACAGTGCAGAAGGCAGGCAAGCATGGCAGGGCTGAAGAGAAGGAATTAGGTTGCTGTCTCCCTTTCCCTCAGCCCTGCCATGCTTGCCTGTCTTCTGTGCTGCCTTTTTCTGCAGCATTCCCCTCCCCTCTTTGGATCGCCCTGCAGGGAAGGTCTCCCTTTGGAGAAACCAGGTGGGCGGTTTGTACGGAGGATTAGTGGGGGGGGGGGATGCACAGGGCGCCAGGCTGGAGAGCGGGACAAGACAATGCTCCGAAATTAGCTTGGGCAGAATAACTTGAGTGAGTGACATGCATGATGTCAACTTGGCCACGCCCACCAAGCCACACCCAAGCCACGCCCACAGAATCGATGGCAACAATGTTTAGATTTCACCCCAGGGAGAAACCATTTGCAAATGATCTGTTATTAAAATCCTGTCTTTACCTTGTGTCTGTGTCTGATATCTTTTCTCCTTAAATTCTTAAGGTTATAGTGGGATGGTTTCCCACATATTTGAATGGATTGTTTGTTTGTTTGTTTACTTACTTACTTACTTACTTACTTACTTACTTACTTACTTACTTACTTCTTTCTTTCTTACTTACTTACTTACTTACTTACTTACTTACTTACTTACTTACTTACTTACTTACTTATTTCTGTTCAGAACAGATTCCACCCCTGTAGATCACAGCAGTCTGCTTGGGGGAAAAAAGATTGGGGCTGGATTTATTTGACATTTTTATCAATGTCTACCTGGCTTCTATCTCTACCTTCATTAACAGAATTAATGAAGGAGTTGATACAATTCTCAGTGTCTTTGATTCTCAATCAAACAACATCATTCAGAAGACCAGAAGGAAAAAGAAGGGGAGGTGCTGTTCACAAAGTCATAGGTTTAAAACTGAACGTTTAGACCAGGAGTGTCAAATTTGTGGCATCGTGGCAGCATCACATGACATATCAGGATTTTTTAATCCTTCGCTAAATCAGGCATGGGTGTGGCCAGCGCATGGCACATCTGGCCCATGGGCCGCGAGTTTCACAGCCCTGAGTTAGACCATTGGGTACATTTTAGCAATTATCCATTTCTTTGCAGCCAAGATTTGGTTAAAACCAAAATAACATTGGAAAGGTCCACCATTACTAACATCTTAAAGAGCACAACTGGAAGAGAATTTGTGTGTGTGTGTGTAAGTGGATCCTTACAACCCAAGATTCTGATCCCCACACTTAAATGAGGAACGATGGTTAACTACAAAGTTATTAGCCAACATCGTTTCTCAGTAATGTTGTATTCTCAGTGGCGTGGATGCATCTTAGCTACGTAAAGGAGTTGGAGTGCAATGTCTGAAATCAAACACATTGAAAGGTAACCCAGTGTTTGGTGTAATGTAATCACAATGTTGTTGTAACAGCCTTTTCATCTGCCAGAGCTTACAGCTATCAGAACTGGTCAATAGAGAAGAGAGAAGGGCTAGATTTTTATTTCTATATTTATTTGATGATATTTAGTTTTCTTCTGCAGTTCTGATTTGAGATCCCTAGCTAGATCCATTGCCTTATTCTACTAGGATCTAGATTTCATTTGTACCCTTCTCCTGGAACCTGTGCTATATGGAACCCTCTTGCTATTTCATATGACTGTTAAACTGTTGTTAGGTTTCCTCTCTGATTTATCTTCCAGCTGCTGGAAAGAACAATGAAATTTGAGGATTTTTTTTAAAACTTCCTATCATGCATAGAGCCTTTTGCCTGATTTTGATTGTGGAGACTTAAGCCAAACTTAGTCTGCATTTCTATTACTATTAATCTTCTCATCATTCCTATCACCCATCTCCTCCCAGTTATGACTGTAACTTGTTGCTTGAATCTTTATGGTTTATACTGGTTGTTTCCTAGTATGATTTGATTGCTTATTTGTACCCTATGACTCTCATTAACTGTTGTACCTTACGATTCTTGACGAACGTATCTTGTATTTTTATGTACACTGAGAGCATATGCACCAAAGACAAATTCATTGTGTTTCCAATCACAGTTGGCCAATAAAAAATTCTATATCTATATGTATAAATATTGACAAATGTAGCATTCCACAAATAAAAACCAATTGTGGTTTCTTTTAAAATGCAAAAGGGAATAAATTGTTCTCATGTTTTGAAAATTCTTTCTGTTTGTTTTTTTTTAATAGTTAGAAAACCCTCATTTCTTCATTGCTGTTTTTACCCTGAGGGTGATGCCTTCACAGATGTCCTATCAGAAGAGCTAAACAGAACAGTATACAGTTTAAGTTTCAGAAGTTTAACCGTTTATAGTTGACTGATTACAATTTCACCAAACTAGTCACAGGTTACACAGGTCCGACTGATAGGATTGTTGAAGAATTCTTGATGCTGGAATGTAAAAACTACCCAAAAAAGAGAACTGGTCGAGGTTTGGGGGGAAAAAAAAATATCAGTAGAAAACCTTGTATCGATACACAGTAATTTAATGTTGAAGACTTTTCATACTGCTGTAGCAGAACACCTGCTGCAGATTTGATAGCATCCCAAGCTCATCAGAATGCAGCTTTGGAATTTCGCCCTCAATAGCAATTTAAGATATATCTGCAGATCGCTTGGAAATCTGCCGGTGTGCTATCCATTACCCCCATGCGATTCACAGGATATACACAAAGTATTCTATTGTCATAGTTCAGACAACATATCTGGATGTGAAAATGACAAAAATAAAAATAAAAATTGAGGGGTAGAAGCTAAATGAGTCCCAGGCATCCCCCCCCCCTTACTGAGATTTTCGAAGATGAACAGTGAATGAAGGTCAAATGGTGTCATGCATTATCCAAGACAAGAAAGGAGATTGGCAAGGTCAGTTCTATTTTGAGCTGCATCATTAAGACACTGGCTAGCCTGAAAACTTGATAAGGGACAATGGGGCATTTAAAAATAAAAATCAAAATCCTACTAGGTAGAATAGAAGCAAAACGACTGGAGGAGCGGGGGGGGGGGAGGAATTAGCAAAGTAACGCACTTCGCAACAACTAGTAAGTCACAAAGGAAAAAGGAAATCATAAGGGTTAAAATACAGAATTAATGATAATATTACCATGGCAAAAGGCAAGTTGGGTGATTAAAAAATAAGAGTATACCAAGCCTTTAAGTTCTCAGTCAATTCCACCTGTGCTATTTTTTTTTTATCATACTCTACAGTTCCCTTTGAATGCTGACTTCAAACCAAAAATACCCAAAGAAAACAGAAGCAATTTCTTATCTCCAGAAGAGACATCTCCGGGAAACACATATTTTGTAGTCATTTTAAAATGACTTAAACAAATATAAAACAATAGACTTAGTTCAGAATCCTTAATTTGGTTGCTAAATTAAGTCATTTTTGGCAGAGGCTGCCTTGCACAAAACCCTGTATTATAAAATAATAAGCCTGGATTTACCCAAAGGTAATCATTAATTACCTTTAATTTGGTTACAATTAATCAAATTTAACAAATTTTGCAGATTTGATCAGAATTGATCAAGATGGTTATGGTTATTATTATTATTATTGTTATTGTTGTTATTATTATTATTACTACATCATCATCATCATCATCATCATCATCATCATCATCATCATCATCATCATCATCATCATCATCATCATCATCA
>JANHFP010005945.1:67688-78169 GCA_032468135.1 Calamaria suluensis | reverse complement strand
AGGATACCATGGTCGATGGTATCAAAAGCCGCTGAGAGATCTAATAGGACCAGTACAGAGGATTGCCCCCTGTCCCTCCAGAGGTCATCTACCAACGCAACCAATGCTGTTTCCGTGCTGTGACCGGGTCTGAAGCCGGATTGGTAAGGGTCCAGATATAAAGACTCTTCAAGTCATCCAGGTCATGGTTGCTCCAAAGGTGCTTTTTCAAGAGGCAACTGGACTTTCTGGTTCTTCTTTGCAGACGCTTGAGCTGAAGAAGCAAAATGTTTTCAAAGAGGAACCAGAAAGTCAAGTTGCCTCTTGAAAAAGCACCTTTGGGACAAGCTTCTGGTCAGTTCACATGAATTAATGATGGTTGGTTGGTTGGATGGATTATGTGCTATGAAGTCAGCATCATCTTTTAGACTCAAGTGAGTGAGTCGAGTGATACCATTACCTGATTAGAGTTACTTCTTTACTGGTGGATTTACTCATGACAGGTGTATGCCACCTATCTTGCTGTTGCATTTGCCTACTGTTTCTTGCCTATTTACAAGAATCTTGCCATGTTGACTGACTGAACAGCCAGATTCAGGAATTCTGAAGGAGGCAAGATGCATGTCCTTTCCTGTTGTGCAACAATTTTAAGCTTTCCAGTTTCTCAACTCCTCCCCTCACTCTAGTTGGATATTCATCACACATAGATGCTCTCCATCCCAATCTATACCTTACATGGTTTCCTTAATGGTGTTATCTAACTCTAGCCCTAACCTCATCCTTAAATCAGAAAAATCTAAGCACTTAAGTCCCATTTATCCATTAAGAGTGTTCCAGATTACTTTATCCATTCAAATAGCTGTACTGACATTATTTGATGAGTTTGGATTAATTTGGAAAATCAGATTGAGGTTTGAATTAGAATTGTAAAGTTGTCCATTAGAATTGTCAAGTGAAAAGAAGGACCAGTGTTCCAATATTTGATGATAGCAGTGTTCCAATATTTGAGGGGCTGTCACAGAGAAGAAGGGGGTCAAGATGTTTTCCAAAGCATCCGAGGGCCAGACAAGGAATAATGGATGGAAACTGATCAAGGAGAGATGCAACCTAGAAATAAGGAGAATTTTTTCTGACAGTGAGAACAATCAACTGATGGAATAGAAGTTGCCTTCAGAAGTTGTGAGAGCTTCATCACTGGAAGCTTTCAAGAAGAGACTGGGCGGTCATCTGTCAAAAATGGTGTAGGGTCTCCTGCTTGGGCAGGTGGTTGGACTAGATGACCTACAAGGTTCCTTCCAACTCTGTTAATCTGTAATCTGTATAAATTGATTATTGTGGGTTTCCAAACTGTTTGGGCTCCCCCACATACTTCTAATTATAATTAAGTACATTTAATGTACAAAGGGAATTTGTAAGCAAAGACTTTGAAAAAGCCTAATCCCGCTTCCTTCCTTTTTTGAAGGGAGATGGCATTTTACGTTTTTTGGAGATTTGATAGAATTGCTATTAAATCTCCCACTCCTGCTTTCTTTCCTCCTTTTCTGCAGGAGCCACAGAGTTATTTTCCTACATTCAGATCTCTTCTGCATCCTTGTATGCAGTAGGTCAGAGGGAGTTAAAGATAGCCCCTCACTCCTCCCCAGGGATATGAAGCAAAGGACATCATTCTTCTTAATTAGAACTTTTCCAATGGACTATGACTGAAATCACCTTTGTTGCTTTTTTCCAACTCTCACTTGAATCTAATTAGGCCCTTTGGAACATTAACCTGACTTTTTTTTCCCTTCTCGTGATTCATGTCATGAAGAAGAAAGGTGGGCATTGAGAGGGGACAGAATTTGCTTACATATGTGTTACAAATAGGACAGTCTGATCCCAGATTATAAAGAAATGCCATATTTTTCGGAGTATAAAATGCACTTTTTCCCAGTAAAAGAGGGTGAAAATTTGGGTGTGTCTAATACAATGAATGCAGCCCTGCTCACCCTCCCTGGAAAACGGGCCACATGGAGACGGCAATAGCCTATGGCAATCCCTGCAGCCTGAAACAGCTGATCTTTGGGAGCCCGATCCAACCAACAATCAGCTGCTTGCAGTAATCAGGCTCTGCTGAAGCTGAAACGGTCTGTTTGCTGCAAGGAGGCAAATTGCTGGGAGGCAGAGGCAGACTACAAGAAAAATTCAAGACAATTTAAGCAATGTAGAATTAAAATATGAATTCCCTAAAATAAAACAAACCGCAGCCTAATTCAGAAATGCAATACAATTATGAGTAAAAAGATGCAAAGATACCGTAGATTGAAAAGAGACTGCTCTGTTTGTCCATTACTGGGGGGAAAAAACTCAGAAAAATGCAAACGTAGTATTCCCAAGAATACTAATTATAATTTGCCGGGGTCATGTAATATTAGATTGTATTTCCCTAATGACAAATCCTAGAAATTGCACCCAAAAAAAAATCAGGAAACAATTCTCAGAAGGGCTATATATGAATAGGAAAAATTGTGTGTGTGCGTCAGTATATATGCATGTGGGTGTATATGTAGACGTGTGTATGTGTGTGTCCATGTGAATCAGTTCATTGCATCTGTCCAGTTTAATGCAAAGGATTTTTTTGTTGCCTGGACTTTTATTAGTAATTGATATTTTCAGGGAAAGATAAATTTCGTCCAGATGCAAACTTTGAATGGTACAGCATGGGGGAAAACAGAGAAATATGTTTCTGGAATTTTCAACAACTGTCATGTTCACTTAAAGGAGAGAAAAAGCTTGCTGTATTAATTATGTAATATGCAACTCCTTTAAGACAACTTAATGATAGCCTAATTACTTCTAGTTATGAACTAAGGGAATCTCAGAGTGGCAAGCATGCATATTCATAGTAGTGTAGTCATCATTAGTTAACCCAAACTATAAAACTCAATTAATTTTTTTAAAATTGCCCTGGGCCAGAGTCTCCCTTGCAAAACATCACCAGAGTCAATTATGAGAGAAGAGGTCAGGAATAATATATTGGGATGAATCACAAAAAAACCACAATCAATTATGTCTGGGCAGATATAGGACTTAGAGTTCCTTTGAATTATTTTCTGGGAAAGAGAAGAAACCAAATTCATGGTTTCAGTTCAATTTCCTGAAGTGAGGAACACTGGGTGTTGAACATACCTTCTAGTAGCTCTGAAATGTCTCCTTAGTGTTGTATTCACTTTCTACTTATATCCAAAGGATTTGTGGGGGGGATGCACAGCCCTCCAGGCTGGAGAGTGGGGCAAGAGAATGCTCTGAAATTAGCTTGGGCAGAATGATGTGAGTTAGTGACATGCATGATGTCAACTTGGCCACACCCACCAAGCCACGCCCAAGCCACGCCCACAGAATCGGTGGCAATAATTTTTAGATTTCACCCCTGTTTTGAGGGCTAACTTTTACTATACCTGGTAATTAGTAAATATGCCCTTTTAGGTTATTGCCTTGGCAACATTTAGTTTGATCTAATAAATTTTTTTCACAACAGTCTTCTTGTGAGAAAGAATTCATGTCTGCATTTTATGACAGAGCTTGCACCTGTGTTGATGGACTGGCCATCTGTGGTCATAGGAATTGGTTCTTGGAATCAGTCATCTCTTACATTGAACAGGGTTCTCAGCAGCTGACAGGATGCGGGCCTGTAATACTTGTGTGTGATTAAAATAAAAATCAACTTCACTTCTACTATGTTTCCCTCCTGAATTCATTGCAAAGCTGTGCCAGGTGGCAGTACAATATTATTGGACTTCTACATCAAACTTTGTAACTGTGGTAACTCAACATGTTATATGTGTGAGCCAAGCGTGGGTTCGACTTACCTTTACTGCCGGTTCTTTTCTCGATTGTGCAAAGCATTTGCGCATATGCGACCAAAATGTTTTGCATGCTCTACACATGCGCAGTAGAGCGCAGACCAGCATGCTTTGTGTGTGTGCATACTGAATGTTCTCTCTGCACATGCACATTGGAGCATGCATGACCAATGTGCACTCCGCACATGCACAGTAGAGCATGTTTGGTGCACAAAGCATGCTGGTCTGCGCTCCACTTTGCATGCTCAGAACAGTTTGGGAGATGTGAGGTGCATTGATTCAGCTGCGAAATAGAAGAAAAAACATAAAAATTTCATGGGGTACATGGGAGGGCCGAGGTCGCAAACAGTAAGAACTGGTTCAGTGACTTCATCCGGTCAACGCTACCGGATCGTGCAAACCGGTCCAAACCGGGAGCAACCCATCACTGGCGTGAGCCTCAACTAACAAGTTACTGTAAACCATAATTTATAACCAACAATGTTTGGATTTGTGCAGCATGCTATGATTAGGACTTAGCATGTCGCATGAATGAGCTCTCCGAGACACCATCTTATGGGAATCAGTTCTTATTTGACTCCTCACTGACTTATGACACCTAAAAGAAGATTTCTGCCAGGTGAATTTGCAAATACTGCTTTGCATTATCCTTTCTGTTTAACTTCATGTGCATTTTACAATGGCTGAACTTTGTACACAAGAAGCAAAAAGTTGTATGCGAGTCCTGTAAATAGATTGAACAGGTTCATTTCATTGTTGCTGTTGCTTTTATGCAGGAAAGTGCTCTCCACTCTACCTTGTCAAGCACAGCTTCTTTCAATTCTTATATGTTCAACTTTGCATCAGATTTGATGTTTCTTGCTTGCCCCTTCTTCTTTGCCCACAAACCATTCTTAGCATCATTGCCTTCTCCAATGAACTTGCAGTCATGACACTGCAAAGTAAGTCAGATGCAGTCTCATGATTCTACTGATGTGTCTGATTTTATACGATTTAATACCTCTATGTTAGTTACTCTGGCTGTCCATGGTTTACACAATGATGCCAGCACCACAATTCAAAGGCATCAATTCTTTGTTTTCCAGCCATCCATAGCTTTATTTCATTGCAAGTGTGAAAATGGAAGAGCTCAGCAGTGGGGTGGGTGGAGATAACATCTGTTTCATTATTGCATGTTACAGGCCCAGATGTTTTACCCAATCTTAAGATGCTTATGCAAAGGGATGCGGTGACTCAGCGGCTAAGACAGCTGAGCTTGTCTATCGGAAGGTCGGCAGTTCAGCAGTTCAAATCCCTAGTGCCGCATAACGGGGTGAGCTCCTGTTACTTGCCCCAGCTTCTGCCAACCTAGCAGTTTTGAAAGCACATAAAAAATGCAAGTAGAAAAAATAGGGATCCACCTTTTGTGGGAAGGTAACAGTGTTCTGTGTACCTTTGGTGTTTAGTTATGCCAGCCACATGACCATGGAGACATCTTCAGACAGCGCTGGCTCTTCGGCTTTGAAACAGAGATGAGCACCACCCCCTAGAGTTGGAAATGACTGTGTGTGAGGGAAACCTTTATCTTTAACTTAAGATGCTTATGAGTATCTATGCTTCCAAGCGAGAAAGTCCTATAAGATCTCCTAGTAATTCTTGTACCATCCTGCTGGGAGAATAGCAGATTTCCTCATGCAGTTTAATAGCCACTCTAAGTATAGATTGCTGGCCTAAATGGGCCAGGGGCAGGAGTGGGCTGCTGGGGGGTTGGGAGAAACTCTAGCTAAGATTCTGTGCAGTTCAGAGAACCCCCAAATCCCACTCCTGGTTGGCCCTCCCAGGAGTCCCCACATGGCCCAGTTTGGATGCAGGTAAGTGCAGGGCATGCAGAGGCTCAGGGAAGGTGAAAAACAGGCCTACCAGACGTTCAGAGGGCCTTTGGAGCCTGGGGAGGCTGTTTTCACCCTCTTGGAGGCTTGAGGAAAGGCTCCAGAGCCCAATGAGGCCAAAAACACTCTCCTGCCATTAGGGCATGACCAAAAACCACTCCGGCCATTCGCTCTGGCCAAATAATGGGCTATTCAGCAATATCCGAAACTGGCAAATTTGTAGTTGAAAAATACAGGAAAACAAAATCTGTCGCTACCTCCATTTCTTCTCCATCTATCTGCCAGGAATTGAGAGGGCCGGATGACATGATCTTATTTTTCTAAATATTCAAGCCAACTTTTGCACTCTCCTTCTTCACCTGCATCAAGAGTCTCTTTAGTTCCTCTTCACTTTCTGCCATGAGAGTAGTATCATCTGCATATTTGAAGTTGTTGATATTTTTCCCGGCAATCTTAATTCCAATTTATGTAGTTTTATTGCAATTTATGTAGTTTTATTCCAATTATGGTTTTTTTAAGAAAAACACCTCAAACCAGGAGAATAAGGGAAACACTCTGAGTCTGAAATCAAAAGTGAGGAATAAGCACCTTGCTTGCTTGCTTCCTCCCCAACACAGGAGCAGTAGGACACTCAGGAATCTCCCTTTTGTTCAATCATTCTAAGTACAGATTATCCTCAATTTATGACCACAAATGAGTCCAAAATTTATGTTGTTAAGGGAAAAATTATTAAGTTTGTTTTGCCCCATTTTACGTCTTTCCTTGCCACATTTTTAAGTGAATCATTGCAGTTGTTAAATTAGTCACACGATTGTTAAATGAATCTGGTTTCCCGATTGACTGCTTGTCAGAAGGTCACAAAAGGGGATCACTGACCCTGGAACACTGCAACCATTGTAAATGTTAGTCAGTTTTCAAGCATCCAAATGTAAATTACATGACAATAGTGATCCAGCAGGGCACTGCTTATACAAAAGGTTTTAAGTGTGAAAAATGGTCACAACTCACTTTTTCAATGCCATTGCAATTTTGAACAGTCACTAAACGGTTACAAGTAGAGGACTACTTGCATCCCCAAATCCCTCATGCATCCTATTGCTATTAAGCTATTGCTGCTATGTTAAATTTGACATAATAAAGCTATGTTATAATGGTCGACTGCTCCAGTGGCCTGGCAACATGCATTATACATATATATCTGGATTCGGATCTGGATCTGGCAAATATTGACCTAAAATATCCGGATTCGGTATCTGGTGGAAAATACACATTCGGTCATGCCCTACCTGCCATGCTGCTGGAGGCTAACTAGGCCACACCTACTATGTCCACACCCACCCATCAACCAGGCAGAGAACCCCTTGCTAAATTTTTTGAAGCCTATCCCTGGCCAGGGGTCTTATCCAGCAGGGCACTGCTTATACTCTTACATTCTTCTTACAAAGCAGTCATTGAGTGGTTCAAATAGAGTCTGTTCTGTTTGACTAAATTGAGACAGACCTTCTTGGTCGATGTGTGTAAATTCCACCCATGCAGATTGGGAAGAGAAAAGAGTGCCTAAAGCAGAAAGGTAGGCAAAAAAGGAAATTAAGCCCCAGGGCTGCAGTAACCAACCTGACAGCCATCTAAAACAAGAGTAACAGTAACAACAGGAGAGGAAGAAAAAAAAATCAACGCAGGGTAGAAATCTCGCTTGTTAGAAGCATCTGTTTGCTCTAGTGCTGAAACAGAAATATGTACATAACATGTGGCATTTCTTGCAACAGTAGCAGTTATGGCACTTTGGGGATGCAGATGAATATTTCAGAGGAATAAATATGCTGCACTCTGCTTTGTGAAAACAGATACATATTCAAAGGCTTGAGTCCCTGGCAGAGTTCAGACAAAAGGGTTTGCAGGAATACAGCAGGCTTGGAAACTTTCTGTTGGATATGTTGAAGAATGAAAAAGGAAGGGTGTTTCTAAGAGTTTTTTTAAAATGGAGGGAGGGAGGGAGGGAGGGAGAGAGAGAGATTGTGCTATATCATTCAGTTCGAAAAAATCAACATTTTCTTTCTTCTGTGAAATATATTTTGCATGTGAAAATTGTATACAGGATCATCTTCTACATGAGCTACAGAAGTAAGGTAGTGCAAGATTGGATTTGGAAATTTAGAAGGCAATTTGCCTGCATTTTTCAAATGAAATAGACTTGTTCGATGGGATTAATAATTCAGATCAAAATATTTTTTCCTTTGGGTGAATGAGCAGAAAGGATGTTCCCACCTAATTGATCTGCATTTCAAAATTGAATATCCTTGATGCCAATAAATGAATAAATAAATAAATAAATCCAAATCAGCAATATGATCTGCAATTCTAGCACCCAAATCATTTTTTTCCAAATTGGATTATATCCAATTTACACCTATCTGTCCCCCTGGAAGACTGTTGTTAATACCATTCCTCTTAACTGCCTCCTTTATACTTTTCACACACACACTTGAGGAGGTCAATAGGTTTCAGATCAATTCATTGGCAAACTTTTCATGCATTCATACAACATGCTAAGCAATCCTAAATTGCGTTAACAGAGGGATACTATCAAGATAAAATGAGGTACTAATACCACTCTATAAAGCCTTAGTAAGGCCACACCTAGAGTACCACATCCAGTTTTGGTCACCACACTATAAAAAAAGATGTTGAGACTCCAGGAAAAAATGCAAATAAGAGCTACCAAGATGATTAGGAGACTGCAAGCTAAAACATATACAGAACAGTTGCAAGTACTCGGCATGGCTAGTCTAGTGAAGAGAAGGACCAGGGGAAACATGATATCAGTGTTCCAATATTTGAGGGGCTGATACAGAGAGGAAGGGGCCGAATTATTTTCCAAAGCACCTGAAGGCAAGACAAGGAATAATGGATAGAAACTGAACAAGGAGAGATTCAACCTAGAAATAAGGAGAAATTTTCCGACAGTGAGAGCAATCAATCAATGGAACAGAAGTTGCCTTCAGAAGTTGTGGGAGCTTCATCACTGGATGCTTTCAAGAAGAGACTGGACTGTCATTCGTCAGGAATGGTCTCCTGCTTGGGTCATTTGTCAGGAATGGTCTCCTGCTTGGGTTTTGGGTTGGACTAGAAAGGTCCTTTTCAAATCTGTTATTCTGTTAAGCCAAAATGTAGCAAACCAGATTATGATTTAGTAGAGTGCACAAACATTACCATGATGTGGAGGTATTATATTGACAATCTTACAATCATGAGTTAGGAGGTAAAACTAGATACAAGGAAAGCTATCCATGGTTTAGAGACCTTGAGCTTATGTTAGGTCTGCTTTTCAGAAAGTACTTGGTATCGTCTCTACTTGGAATCACCAAGAATGTTAGGTAAAGTAATGTAAATCACCCTCTGATTCTGATCGGATAGATATGTCAAGATTCTGCCTGCGTTATAACCTCTGAGGTCTAAATGAATAACTAATAGCCTCTCCGTGGAGGAGCAACTTCAAAAAGATGACTTTGCCATGAAGCTGCGCAGGAAGCAACTGGTGGTTAAAAGCCGCCCTTGTTGTGTCATGTGCCGGAATGGAAATTATCCTTGTAAGCTTTTCAGAAAGATCCTTCCTTTATCTGCGATGGTGTTGTTCTGTGTTGTTTAGCATATTTCATTAACATTCTTATTACATTAAAGCAAAATAATCAGCAATTTAATTAAATCAAGTGGGCAGGATGGTGGGAGAAAGCTGATTAACTCCCTGAGGTTCCAGCCTGCAGGATTATGATGAGGCAATATTAAATCACCATATAGTCATAGGGATTTTTGGACTCATTCCAGTCTGATGAAGGGAAATCCCTGCAGCTAGGACTGAAGCTTCACAGTTTTGCTTTCTGCTTTAAAATGCCTATTTAATGCAAAAGACTCACATGTGCTGAATATTAGTAGCATTCCCCTTCTCCCCCCTTTTCCCCACCCACCTTACCAGTCTTCTTTAGCAATAGCAATAGCAGTAATGTTCTTATCGTATAAAGGAAAGTTAGCAAATTATCTTTTATGGGAATCCCAGCGATGCTTGATGATTTACAGAAAATATACACTTCAGTCGATTCAATTGGAGCCCCCTGCCTTCCCAGTCTCTTCCAATTTTAATCTCATTGGAGCTAGAAGTGGGGTATATGAGTGCATGTGCATTCACACACCCATTCTTGAAACAGGAACTGGACCTGAACAATGATTAGTGAAACAGGATTCATAACTTTAACAGAAAAGAGATTTACTCACAGGAAATGTCATATAAGAAATGACAAACTCCAGCACTTAATCTGCTGCATTGTATCAGGAAGATTGTCCAAGACCATGTGCTCTCTGTATGTCCTAACACAGGGGTATCCAAGCTGGAAACTTGAAGGCTTGTGGACTTCAATTCCTACAATTCCTCAGCTAAAGCTGGGCCAAAAGGTTTTATTTTCCTGGGCTCCAAGATCACTACAGATGGGGACCACAGCCAAGAAATTAAAAGATGCTTGCTCCTGGGGAGGAAAGCTATGGCAAATCTAGACAGCATACTAAAAATCAGAGAAATCCTCCTGCCAACAAAAGTGTGTATAGTCAAGGCTATGGTTTTCCATTTGCAATGTAAAAGTTGAACCACAAGGAAGGCTGAGTGCCAAAGAATTGAGGCCTTTGAACTATGGTGCTGGAGAAGATTCCTGTGAGTCCCTTGAACTGCAAGATGATCCAACCAGTCAGTCCTAGAGGAGATCAACCCTGACTGTTCTTTGGAAGGCCAGATCCTGAAGATGAAACTCAA
>JANHFP010005945.1:10462-21230 GCA_032468135.1 Calamaria suluensis | reverse complement strand
CTCACAGAGGCACCTTGGCGCAGTCCTTTCCTGTTTCCAGATATTGGGCCAAATCTAAGCATCCCATGGGCCAAATCAGGTCCCTGGGCCTTGAGCTTGACACCACTGCCCTAGACTAAGGGTCAGCAATCTTAAACACTGAAAGAGCCATTTGGACCTGTTTCCCATCGGAAAAAAAACACCGGGAGCCACAAAAACCCTTCCCAAGCCGGACTATTTCCTAAGCAGCCACAAAACTAGCATATGTAGTTGAAAATGTTACGTTTTCTTCTGAAACTTTTCTTTCCTTGCATTTATCCATAGTTGACCTACTGGGGTGGGTGGGTTGAAAAGCTGAATAAATTGTGTTGCACATTGGCGGTTGTTACATATTTTGAGTGACAGGGAGCCGCAGCAGAGGGGTGAAAGAGCCACATGCGGCTCCAAAGCCACAGTTTCCTGACCCCTGCCCTAGACCATTTCAGACAAGTGTCTGTCCAGTTCTTGTCAAAAGCTTCTGGTGGCAAAGCGCTCAGGACTTCTAATGTGACTTGAAAGAATTTCAGTCTTGGTTTGGGATGCAAATTCCTGCACTACAGACAATTCTCATAATGCGGGAGTGGTGCAAATCTCAAGGCAAGGGCCCAAGCTCAGGTCTGACACCAGTAGGAAGATGCCCCATGCTTGAATGCAAACTGGGTTTATTCAGCCGGACTCTGCCATGCAATGAGTTCATTGAACAGCAAAACAGCAATCTGTAAAATCTGTTTGAAGCAAGTCCATTAGATGCAAGGTCAGTGCCAGGAGTGTCTGCCTCCCAGCACCCTTAAACAGTGAGCCATGCCTCTTCTCTGCACTGGCCTCACTCCGGTGATTGTCATGCACCAAAGGTCTTGTTCAGATTATTATTGAGCTGGAACAACTGCTCGGTGCATTCTTCACATGGCCATGCCTCCCATCTCGCAGCTGTACCCTAGTGGTGACACCGCTGCTACTGAGGCTGCTGAGCTGAGCTGATCATGATGAGAGTGCCCTTCCTCCCCACCTCACAGCTGGGCCTCCTTCATCACTGCTGCGGCTGTCCCAACACTGCCACTCACCGGTCACCCTGGTCACTGCTATGGCATTCCCGACGCCCCTCCCCTTCTGTCAGCATTCCAGAAAACCTCCTTCTTCCAATTAAGAACCCCAGGACAGGCACTTCTCAAAGTCTCATTTATTAGAGCAGGTATACTGGCACAGCAATGTGAGAAACTGAAACTGTGAGTTCCTGGTTTCTCATCACTAGTCAATTCTCCAAAACCCATACTCCATCCATTGGTTGAATCACATTCCCCAATCCCCAGTTGAGGGAATGCCCAAACCACACCTATGCCAGATGATCTAAGATCTGGCCTTGGCCAATGGACAAGTGTATGTTATGTCTATCCCCTTCTTCCTACTTTCCCACAGCTAGAAATTGGCAGTTTGAAACTTCAGGTTTAATATGGCTTCCAAAGCTGACACCTTCACCCTTCCCACCCCAATATAGCAAGCCCAGGGCTTCAAGGCTTGACACCAAACTCAGAGATAAAGGAGACTCTGATCTTTTCTTATTTTATAGGTGAGATTCCTATTCTTTATCTAGAATAAATCTATGTAATTTTCCATTTGAAGTACTGGACTATTGGATTTGATGAATTGCGATTCAATTGAATTTTAGAAGAGACTACAGTGAATGACCGTGTTTCCCCAAAAATAGGACCCAGACTTATATTTTTTTGAACTCTGAAATAAGCACTTTGACCTTATTGCCATGCGATCAAAAGCCCAATTGGTCTTATTAACAAGGGATGTCTTATTTTGGGAAAAACAGGGTAGATGACAGGCAGGCAGGCAGGCAGGCAGGCTTATTTTGGGGAAAACAGGGTACTAACAAAAGGAAGGGATAGAGTGAATGTAGCCCCATGAATAGGAAGGGAACTTCAATTCATCTCAATGGACATAAATGAATACACTTTGAATGTTAAAAATATTATTAAATGTTAATTAATATTGCTATTAAAACGGGATCATTTCCCATTTTTCAACCAAAGTACATTATTTTGTTAGTGCAATATGCACAGTAACAAATGTATTGTCAGTGCACAACAATGAGATTAGTCCTATGAACAGTCCAACTGATCATTCAGTTTAAACTGCAGAATTGGATCCATATCTCTAGAATGGATTGGTAGTCCTTGCAGTGCAATTAATTTGAGTGGATTCATACCTGGTGCCCACTTTCAGAATACACCTATCCCATTGTTTGTTGATGAGGGAGCTACTGAATGCCCTTCAAGTTGCAAGACATCAACCTGAAGGTTACTCTGATTTTCATTCTCACTTGAGATTTCTCCATGACCCCGTAAGAATTAAAATTATACACATTGTGGTTATTTCACAGCAGAAGATCAAGGTGTGACTTCTCAAAATAGATGAAAAACAAATATATAATATGGGGCCAATGATAACAATTTTGAATGAACCTATACAACATCTGGGGAATCTTATTTTCAAGAGGCTCTGGCATGTCTGCAGGAACCATACATTTCTCAAATTACCCTTGCTTTATCTATCTCATCAAACTATTAAATGTTCCAATGAAGTCATGGTACTCATTCATTCATTCATTCATTCGTTCGTTCGTTCATTCATAACATTTATAAAGCTGAACATCTTTTTACCAATACTTTTAATTACCAGTTAAAGGCTGAATAAGAGAATGTTAGATTTAATTATTCATCTGTCTTCCTGGTCAGGTGTTGTTTTGTGTTGAGATGTGGGTTCAAGAGAATGATGTAGCACTTGGGCAGGAAAATGCAGCCCAGGAGACCTGCAGTAGAACCCAAAATGGAGAAGACCTCCACAGCCACCATGTATCTCCCTTTGGTGCTCAGATAGGCTGGGATGAAGGACACCCAAATGCTACAAAAAACAAGCATGCTGAAGGTGATCAGCTTGGCTTCATTAAAAGTATCAGGCAGTTTTCTGGCAAAGAAAGCCACAGTGAAACTGATGGTGGCCAGAAGCCCCAAGTAGCTCAGAACAATGTAAAACATGGCATCTGAGCCTTCATTACATTGAACAATGATCTCTTGAACCTGTGAATCCATGTCCCACTCAGGGAAGGGAGGAGATGTGATCAACCATATCACAGAGATAGCAGCTTGAATACATGAGCAGAAGACAATGATGGATCCTGCAAGTCTGTTTCCTAGCCATTTCCTCATCTTGTTTCCTGGTTTAGTGGCCAGGAAGGCCAAAACAACTGTGATGGTTTTGGCCAAGACACAAGATACCGAGAGAGAGAAAATGGTGCCAAACATAGTCTGCCTGAGAAAGCAAGTCACCTTCCCAGGCCGACCTATGAAGAGCAGTGAGCACAGAAAACACATCAGCAGAGACAAAAGAAGGATGCATGTGATGTTCCTGTTGTTGGCTTTGACAATGGGGGTGTCCCAGTGCAGAATGAAGGTCACGGCCACCAAAACGAGAATTGATGAAAAGAAAAGGATCAAGGAAGTTAGAATGATTCCCAAGGGTTCACCATAGGATAAATAGCTGAAACATTTGGGAAGGCACTGGATCTTTTCTGAATTCGAATACTGATCTCCTGGGCATCTCTCGCACTGGTTTGCATCTAAAATACATGAAGAAGGGTGAGTCACTTCCAACTATATAGGAGAAAATTGTTGTTGGCAAAGCCCTGCGGAGTTTAGAAACCAACCAGAGATGCCAAATGGAAACAGAGTTAGCAGTGTTGCTTTCCTCCAAAAGGCCCAAGTGTCTTTGTTTCTCTTTTAAGCCTTATGGGAGGGGGCAATCATCTCCTAGCCTTACTCCTGAGTGTCCCTTTTGCTTTAGCTGCTCTTGCCTTCTGACAGCTCTGTGCTAGGAACAGGCTCCTCCTGTTCCTCTGCCTTTCTGATGTCTGACTTTAGAGGCTCCGTCAGTCCAGACATCACTCCCAGATGGCCCTGGCCTCATCTTTGACTCTGATGTAGGGGCCTCATCTGGATATTCCCCAGTCTCCAGGACTGACCCATGTCCCTCCCCGGCCTCCTCACTGTCCCAATTCTGCTGCCAGCTCTGCAGGCTGCTGGCAGACCACAACAAAAATATAGAGTTAACTGAAAGAGATCATACCTGACAATGTGACTTACAGTCCCCTTGACATATACACCATAATGCTTTCTTACAAACTTATGAGTATAGATTCTGGGTTATTATTTATGCATATTATTCCTTTGAATTTCAATATTAGTAGGAGAGTACACTGAAAAGAACTACAACTCTCTACTCGGCAAAGAATCTCAGAATTATTAATCTCGAGATTAATTCTATTAAGATTAACCATTTTTTTTACAAAAAACTCTATTACACTTTACGTTTAAATTCCATCCGGTTTTTGAAAAAAAACCATCTTTTGCATCTGACCCCAAACTTTATTTCACTAAATAGAATAGAATACAGGTGATTTTTTTTATTGGCCAAGTGTGAGTGGACACACAAGGAATATATCTTGGTTCATAAGTTCTCAGTGTACATAAGAGAACATATATGTTCATCAAGAATCATAAGGTATTAATCATAGATAGGTAGGTAGGTAAGTAGGTAGGCAGACAGACAGACAGACAGACAGACAGACAGACAGACAGACAGATTGATATAATTCTTTATTGGCCAAGTGTGAGTGGACACACAAGGAATACATTTTGGTTCATAAGCTCTTAGTGTACATAAGAGAAAATAGATAGGTAGGTAGGTAGGTAGGTAGGTAGGTAGGTAGGTAGGTAGGTAGGTAGGTAGAGAGAGAGAGAGAGAGAGAGAGAGAGAGAGACGTAGGTAGGTAGGTAGGTAGATAGAGATAGACAGGCAGGCAGGCAGGCAGGCAGATTATTACAAATGAAGACAAGTCCCCCATATAAAGTTGCAAGATCCAATCTGAGTCGGTCACAGGGACAAGAGATTTAGTCTTCTGAAATTTCAGACATATGCAGGAGCCAATTCTCAGGGAACTACTCTAGCAGAGTATGATCAAACCATAACCAGGGGCGGCCTTCTGGAGGATTGGCATGAGTCAGGAGAACCTCTAGCTAAGATCCTGTGCAATTAAGAGGACCCCAAAATCCCACTCCTTGCTGGCCCCCGCTACCCGCCCTGCCCTCCCAGGAGTCCCCACATGGCGTGTTTTGGATGCAGGCAAGTGCAGGGCATGCATGGAGGCTTGGGGAGGATGAAAAATGGGCTGACTGGAAGTTTGGGACGGTCAGAAATGGCCTCCAGAGAGCCTCCAGAGAGCCTCTGGAGCCTAGGAAAACCATTTTCACCCTCCCAGAAAGAAACCCTCTGGAGCCTGGGGAGGAAAAAAATCCCCCCCCAGCATGGTGCAGGAGGTCGAGTAGGCCACGCCCACCCCACAACCAGGCAGAGAACCCCTTGATAAAAAATTTTGAAGCCCACCCCTGACCCTAACCCTTTGTCAGTCAACAGGAATGCAGATATTCCACCAGCTTCTGAAATACTTAGGATGCGAGGACTTGGCAGCAGAAGGAAACTATAGCCAACAGCTTAAATGCCAGCTCAGCATTTAACAACAAACATCTCAACAACCCAACAAACATCTAAAAAGCCACACCCAACAGCCGCCACATAAATACCACACACAGAATCTCCCAAAGTGCACACTCTGCTAGAGAGATGTTCCCTGAGGCTCCAGTTGTGAGTCCAAAAGCTCAAAAGACTAAACTTCTGGTCCTGGTGACTGACCCAGATTGGAACCCACATAATTATTATTTTTAAAGGAATCCTTGCCCAAGATAATCTCAAGTATTTGTCTCTCATTGCCACCGTTACCTATTTATTTGATTATGCACTCCGGTCCAATCAATTTACCAGTCCAAATATCAAGAGAATGCTGCACGCTGAGTGGACCTTTAGAATTACTGTTTCCCCCTTTCCTATAGGACATTCTCTCTTTCCCTTTCAGTCCCCAGTATTTGTAAGAACTGTGACAGATGATAAGCCCTAAAATATTCATTACTATATTTTTAATTGTAGTAATCAAAGTCACAGTTTTTAACGTGCTTCGCAGCAGGCTAAAAAGTCTGCTTCAGCTAACTATGAAACTATCCAAATTAAGTAGATGGTTGGAGAGTTTTGTCCCTTTGCTGTCTTCAGCATTTGAAAGCAGCTTCTCCTGAAAGTCAGGCTGCTTAAAATTCAAGCACTCTGCAACTAAGAAACTCCAAAAAGAGGTAATGAACCATAAATTATTGCCGTTAGATATTTAATACTCAATCAGTATGTGCTCTCTCATGCATGTCCCACTGGCATTGCATTCAGTCTGACAATGTGGTATTGGTTCAATTACTTTGCTCATTTACAATAAAAGATTAATGAAAAAAAGGTATATTTTAGTTCACAGAGATTAATTGCATTCCTTCCTTTCCCTAGACTAGAAATATTCAGCCCATAATCCTGATAGCTTTTTCATCAACAAGTACATGGCAAATTAATAGACTTTAGACTGCTGGGATTCTCTGTGCCTTTGGCAAAAGCGTCCAGGGAGGGAAAAAAAGAGCTTGAACTGAAAGGCTGGGCTTTTCTAGTAAGTAGGCATTCATTTGGTGTTCTTCTCTTTTTAATCCACTCTGATGGCCTTCTGAATTATCCTGAATACAAATGAATGAAGGGGGAGGGCATTAAAACTTCTAAAGTCCTGATCACATGTGTTCACTGCTACAATGAGAACAATGGGTTACCGCCGGAGAAGAGATTATATGAATACAGACACCCACACATACATGTTTAGAAGATGGATAAAGTACAAATCATTGCTTGGTAAACTTGTCCAGTGCTGTGTCTAAAATTTTCTAGTAAGCCATATTTTCAGCCTGATAGGGAATTAACAAAGGGTGTGGTTTTTGTATGCCGTCTACGTTCCGATATATGCTTAAGGTAAAGGTAAAGGTTTCCCTTGCACATATGTGTTAATCATTTTCAACTCTAGGGGCTGGTGCTCATCTCCATTTCAAAGCCGAAGGGACAGCGCTGTCCGAAGATGTCTCCGTGGTCATGTGGCCGGCATGACTAAAGCATGAAACGCTGTTACCTTCCCACCAAAGGTGGTTCCTTTTGTATATATATATATATATATGCGTTTTTACTTGCTTTCGAAACTACTAAGTTGTCAGAAGCTGGGACAAGTAATGGGAGCTCACCCCATTACACGAAACTAGGGATTCGAGCCGCTGAACTGCCGACCTTCCGATCGACAAACTTAGCTGCCTTACCCGCTGAGTCACCTATGCTTAGTTCATAAGATTATTTACCAAAATGTCCTACCTTAATTTCAGCCATAGTATCACAAGGGCTATCAATAGACCTGATCCTGTTGTTAGTCTCACTAATCCCCGTACCTTTTTCCTTAAACATGGACCTTTCATGCTTTTTAAGAGGTCTTTAGGGAGGCATGCATAAGTGCACCTGTCTGCCTACCATCCCTGTTCTACTGTCCATTTGCAATCATCCCATGTGTTTATGGCTATGTTTTGCCTATTTATATCCTTTAACTGTGCCAATGTCTATGTCTATATGGTTACTTGTTTCCTTGTACTTGTTGACAAATTAAATTAAATACAAAAATGCAAATAAAGAATGGCAGGTATTTTTGAAACCAGCTACACTTTAAAAAGGCAGTTAACAATATGAAACTGGGGTCAACCCAAATGAACCAGTTTTTTTTTCTTTGTTATTTTAACAAGGTACACAAACACACAACCTGCATGGACACTTACATATCATCATTTCCTATTGCTTATTCCTAAGGGCTACATTTGACCAGTTAAAGGAATAATAACCCATTTGTCTTACAAACACCAGCAAAACAGTTACCAAGACATTATAAAGCTACACTTTTTAAGTATCCAAATGCAATTAAGAGAAAGAAAGTTAATGCAGTACAATCAGTGGTGGGTAGCTCCCATTTTTTCCCCAGTTCTATAGAATCAGTAGTAAAACCGACAGGAGGCTCCGCCCACCTGTCCCGACGTCATCAATGGTGATCCGTGCATGTGCAGAAGACTTTTTGCACGTGTTCATGCTCCCAGTGTACACCGGTAGTAAAGGTAAGTGGAACCCACCTCTGAGAACAATCTATTAAAAATATAAAAAAATATAAAGGTTTCCCTCGCACATATATGCTAGTCGTTTCTGACTCTAGGAGCCGGTGCTCATCTCCATTTCAAAGTTGAAGAGCCAGCGCTGTCCGAAGACGTCTCCGTGGTCATGTGGCCAGCATGACTAAACACCAAAGGTGTCGGAACGCTGTTCCCTTCCCACCAAAGGTGGTCCCTATTTTTTCTACTTGCATTTTTTACGTGCTTTCAGAACTGCTAGATTGGCAGAAGCTTGGACAAGTAATGGGAGCTTACCTCATTACACAGCACTAGGGATTTGAACTGCTGAACTGCCGACCTTCCGATTGACAGTGTATATATACCCCCAATACCAATGAACTTTTATCCATTTTTAAGAGGAGCATTTAATATTTCTGGGCTTCTTCTCTACCCTTTTCTCTAATTTATCTTGATAACTGAATATCAGAAAATCTGATGACAAATTCCCTGGGTAACGTACCAATATTTCTAGGCCTATACACGGATGATCACATTCTGTCCTATGGCAAGAAAGGGATACAAGAGGGGATGGAGACAGAATACCTGGAAAGGTTGATCATCTGTGCAAGTCATGTCTTGTATGACTGATGGTTCCCAGGGTTTCATATGAATTATGGCATGGCAAGTCATCCGTTGCTGTCAATCAAAGAAAACAAAAAAAGCAAAACACTCATCTCTTGTCAAATATTGGCACAGCAATAAAACACCATGTAGAATAATTATGTTTTTTTCAGTGGCATTTGGGAAAGAACGTTGCCTTTTCCAAAAGCTGGACGTTTTTCAAATTTGTTTTCTGAATAGTGTCTTTTATCTATGATTTCTTTCTTTGGGGAACAGGAATTCATTCAATACGCTGAGGCAAGGAGTAATAGACTAGAATAGTTGGAAGGGACCTTGGAGGTCATCTAGTCCAACCCCCCTGCCCAGGCATGAAACCCTACACCACTTCAGACAAATGGTTTTCCAACGTCTTCTTAAAAACTTCCAGTGTTGGAGCATTCACAACTTCTGGAGGCAAGTTGTCCCACTGATTAATTTTTATGTCAGGAAATTCCTCCTTAGTTCTAAGTGGCTTTCATTCCTTGATTAGTTTCCACCCATTGCTTCTTGTCCTGCCCTCTGGTGCTTTGGAGAACAGCCTGACTCTCTCTTCTTTCTGGCAGCCCCTGAGATATTGGAAGACTGCTATCATGTCTCCCCTAGTCCTTCTTTTCATTAAACTAGACATACCCAGTCCCAGCTACTGTTCTTCCTATGTTTTAGCCTCCAGTCCCCTAATCCTCTTTGTTGCTGTTCTCTGCACTCTCCCCAGAGTCTCCACATCTTTTCTACATTGTGGTGACCAAAACTGAATGCAGCATTCCAAGTGTGCTAATCAGCCTTTGATCCAATACAAATCATCACACTGATTTCATCCATCAAACTGATTTGCATTTATAATTCGGGTCAGATTTGTGATCCAAACCAAACTGATTTGATCTGATCCAGAAAAGAAGTACATTTTGATTCAAAAGCATCCTGTTCATTTTGACACGCTAAGTCCATAATTATATTTGAAGGGTTGATTTAAGTGAAATACCTCCAAACTGAATCTGAGTCAAAGTTTTACACAGCTCTTGTGAAAAAATTGAACAGAAACAATTTCAGAAGCAGAATTAGAGCAGTCCTGGTTCCAACTACATCTAAACAATCTTTGTTTTAAAATTTACACATCCAGACTTTATTCTTAGTCAACAAAAAAACCCAAAACAATAACATATCTATATACAACATTTAAAGAACAAATCCACATAGACTAGACTAGACTAGACTAGACTAGACTAGACTAGACTAGAATAGAACAGAATAGAATAGAATAGAATAGAATAGAATTCTTTATTGGCCAAGTGTGTTTGGTCACACAAGGAATTTGTCTCTGGTACATACGCTCTCGGTGTACATAAAAGAAAAGATATGTTCAAGAATCATAAGTACAACACTTAATGATATTCATAGAGCACAATAAGCAATCAAATCATATTAGGAAACAGTTCTATAAATTGTAAGGACACAAGCGACAGAGTTACAGTCATGCAGTCATAAGTGGGAGGAAATGGGTGATAGGAATGATGAGAAGATTAATAGTAGTGTGGACTTAGTGAAAAGTTTGACAGTGTTGAGGGAATTGTTTGTTTAGCAGAGTGATGGCATTCAGGGGAAAAACTGTGCTTGTGTCTAGTTGTTCTTTTGGTACTGTCCATGGGGTTTTCTGAGAGGCTGAGCGCCAAAGATTTGAGGCCTTTGAACTCTGGTGATGGAGAAGACGCCTGCGAGTCCCTTGGACTGCAAAGCGATCCAACCGGTCAGTCCTAGCAGATATCAACCCTGACTGTTCTTTAGAAGGCCAGATCCTGAAGAGGAAGCTCAAATACTTTGGCCACCTAAAGAGATGGAAGGACTCCCTGGAGAAGAATGTAATGCTGGGGAAGATTGAGGGCCAAAGAAGAAGAAGGGGATGGCAGAGAATGAGGTGGCTGGAGGGAGTCACTGAAGCAGCAGGCGTGAGCTTGGGTGGACTCCAGAGGATGGTGGAAGACAGGAGGGCCTGG
>JANHFP010005944.1:23670-35238 GCA_032468135.1 Calamaria suluensis | reverse complement strand
TGAATGAATGAATGAATGAATGAATGAATGAATGAATGAATAAATAAATAAATAAATAAATAAATAAATAAATAAAATTTTACAATTGCTTCATGCTATTCTAGGTGTTTGTTTGCAACATTCAAGATCAACTCCTTATTTGCAGGAGTCCTAAGAAAAAAACAATAGCCATTTGTTGTTGTTCATTGCGAAGTCATGTCCGACCCATCGGGACCCCATGGACAACACTTTTCCAGGCCTTCCTGTCTTCTACCATCCCCTGGAGTCCATTTAAGCTCACGCCGACTGCTTCAGTAACTCTATCCAGCCACCTCGTTCTCTGTCATCCCCTTCTTCTTTTTCCTTCAATCTTTCCTAGCATTAGGTTCTTTTCCAGTGAGTCCTTCCTTCTTATTAGGTGGCCAAACTATTTGAGTTTTATCTTCAGAATCTGGGCTTCTAAAGAGCAGTCAGGGTTGATCTCCTCTAGGACTGACCAGTTGGATCGCCTTTCAGTCCAAGGGATTCACAGGAGTCTTCTCCAGTACCAAAGTTCAAAGGCCTCAATTCTTTGGCGCTCAGCCTTTCTTATGATCCAAATTTCACACTTACATTGCAACTGGAAAAACCATAGCCTTGACTATACACACTTTTGTTGGCAGGGTGATGTCTCTGCTTTAACAATAGCCATATATCTCCCAAATATATTAGCTTTCATTCATTATCTTTTAGCAAATAAAATTATTATGGCTCCTGTTATAGCTTCTCCAGACTCTTTAGTATATCAGGTTGAACAAATCAAACTTATTCAAGATTAAAGTCATGATATAATATTGAACAAAATATTATTTGAAAGTAACTGAAAAGCTTGCTTGCTTTCCATTAATTACATTTTTTTTCTCCCCAAGAAGTCCTTCATTTTGATGCCACATGATATCTGCTGTAGCAGGCATCTTACATATTCTATTCCCATTTACCTATGGCACTATTATTCCAAAGATGGTAACTGAGAAAATACATGTTTTCTCTACCACACATAATGCATTAATTCCTTCACTTCCGAATTCTGTGCCTTGTTTAGTTTATTTCATCCAAAACATTGAACAGTTGCAGGACTGCTTATGATACTGTACTTTAATTAGAAATATAAAAATATTTCTGTTAAATGTCAAATGCTAAAATTGCTTCCTTGTATCATTAGACAGCAGGGCATAACTGTTATTTACTGTTTACTCTTATAATGTATTCTTTTTCCATACTCAAACATTCAAGTGCTGAATCATTCTCTTACTAGTATATATCATTTTTTTGTGGCTCCAGTTTCCCCGTCCTTTTTTTTAAAGATTAAAAAAAGTCTTTTAAATGAATGAAAACACTTGCATCCAAGCAGCTTGAAAGGAAGCCTCTCTTATCCATGTATTGAGATCCTGACTATGTCTCGCCTGCAAGTGCTTTAACTAAATCAGTAACATGCTTTAACCCTTAATTTAAATCAGAATCTTTGTAAAAAACAAGATGTTGTTGCTTAATTTAAGACTATAATTATATGTACCATAGAAATATCAGCATTAATACATACAATTCTGGTTGTGCATTAATTTTTTATCAGTTAAATAATTATGGCTCACTTTTACCTACTGCATACATTGTAGTTTATTTAGAAACTGTAAATGTGTCCATATTGATATCAGTGCTGAAAGTATCTTGGATGTTACTTTTGTATTTCAAGAGCCAGCACATTATTGTTCTCCCTATCCAGCTAAGATTTCATCAGTTTTCTATGAATTCTAGATAAATTACCTAATTGAATGAAATGTAACATCCTGCAGAGAATTTCATCAAATACTGATTTGTATTCAGTCAAAAAATTACTGTTTTCTTGTCTAGAAGCATGGTCAAATTAATGATATATATCCAAATATCCAATTTTTAGTAGATGGATGATGCTACTAAATGTTTTAGTTTATTGATACCAAACCAGATTATCATAATTAAATAACATGTGGATTCCAGTGTGCATTCATTAACCATGTTCATATTTAAATTCTATTTTTATTTGCCTTAATGAATATCATCAATGTAATAATAATGCATCATCTATACCAAACCATTATGCTAATTTAAAATTTTACAGCTCTCAGTGGTGTTTAAACACAATAAAGTTAAATATAATTTATCAATGCCATATGATAATTGTTGGTTCTGGGACTCAATAGTATTTGCCATTATGGGAAATAATGTCAGGCAGCTTAAAGTAATGACTTGCGATCATTTTTCACTCCTACAACCATTGCAGCATCTCTGTGGTCATGTGATGAAAATTGAATGGCAACTTGTATGTTTTTATGACAGTTTCAATGTTCAGGAGTCATGTGACCACTTTTGCAACCTTCTGGGAAAGTCAATGGGAAAGGCAGATCCACTTAATAATCCTATTACTAACTTAACAAATAAAAAGATTCACTGAAAAACTGTGGAAAGAAAGTTCATGAAATGGAGTAAAAATCACATAGCTGTCTTGCTTAGTAATGGAAATTTTTGCTCATGGTGGTTGTAGTTGAGGACCGTGCTAATTTAAAATATGAGGTGTTCTTTGCATGTGTACCAATTTGTTCTTAAGACGCCTAATTTATTCTGCTGTATTAGTAATAGCATGAAGACAGGGCTCCTTGGTTTGATATGTTACAGACATAGCTCCTCCATTAGCAAGAGGGCTGATCATAACATTTCCTTCATTAGTTACAACTACAATGCAATATTGGGTGGATTGTGCTATAAAGCATTTAATTTAATTTTAAAGTAAAAGACTCTTCAAAGTCTTCTAAAAACAAAGAAAAGTTAAGAAAATGAACTAATATTAGGATTATTTCATATAATAAGATGCTAATTATAATCTAGCTGGCTATTTCAATTTCATATATCCAGTATCTTATAGCAATGTGTTCTTGGTTTCTTTTTTTAAAAAAAGGGGGCATTGAGCATAGCAACTATTCATTAGGAGGAAACTATTATATAAAAGATCCTATCATTACATTTATATTTGCATCTGCAAACTATTTTATGTAGCATTTGGGGTACAGTTTATTAAAGTTAATTTTATTGTTAATAAATTGAATAAAAATACAAACACTGTTTTCATATGAGTAACAAAAATATAAATTATTAAATATTTGTAAATTATAACTGCTATTATTTATTTCCTGATACTGACATGCTGGTCTATCCCAAGAGGCTATACTTAAAAATAAAAACCTGAATTATGCTTAAACTCCAAATGTACAAATACAATAGAAATGCAGACATTCTAAATTCATTGCAAAGATTGTATATATAAAATGTCTGCTGGGACCCAAGTTATATTTGTTACACATAATTTCCAGTCACAAATCAGAAGTATTTATAAATTTGATCCAGGGATGGATTTAGACTACCATATCCAACAGAAGCTCATGATTGTCATTCTGTCACCCCAACCCATCCCCAAAGCCTGTAAATAGTTTCCCAGGCAAAGGTCATTTTTCTAAAAGCAGTAGAGCTAAGAACATCTGCTCTGTAATGAGGTTTCTAAAAATTTAGATATATGTATGTATAAACAGCTAGACACCTGTTGAGTTTAAATTGAGAATACAATCCTAATTCAAACAAAGTATAAAAAGATGGGTAAGATAGATACTCAATATAGTATATTGGTATTTAATACAGTACCTTTTGAAAACATAAAATTATCCAGTGTAAAAGGTCTATTTATATTTTACTCTTACTGACATACTGTTGAAAACTGTAGCACCATTTGTATTTTTCAAAAGAGCTTATTTTAGTCACTATACAACATGCAAATACAGAGACTGAAATAACGATTTTGTGTATAGTCTATTCTGAAGACATTTTTATGTTTTCTGAAGCTCAAGACCAAACAGGGCACATCTTTTTGTTTTGTATATATGTGTTAGTGTGTCTGGAACCCAGACTATTGAACTCGGAAACATACATTAACCAATAATTTTTCAGACACAAATTTATTCTTGTTGCCATTGGCTGGATTTAACTGAGAACAAAGGGTAACATGTTTAAGCATATAGAAAGAGACTGAGAGAACAATTATGTACATAATAAAAACACTAACACAATCTAGTACCTAAGATTTTTATAAGAAAGGATTTGAAAATATTTATAAAATTAAAATTAAATGGTGTTAATATAAAGGTTTTCTTGTGTATTTTGTGCTTTGTTTTTAAGTTGAAATTTCTGAATATGAGGAATACTTTAGGACAGTGCCAAAGTATAAAATATTAAGAATGATTTGATTGGTTAATAAACAAAAGTATGATGTGTTAAGAAGCCTTCAGTCAATCAGAAATATGCATTTTTCCTACTATTATGTTATTTGTTGTGTTTTGGAAATAATTCCCTGGCACACTTTTTTGAAGGCTGGGTGTTAATGAGCAGTCAGACTATCATCCCATTTTATTTTTGCATCAATATAATAACAAAATTAAGCGACTAAGAGGCTTTTTCAAATTTCCATTGTTTTCTATGTTGGAAAATCTGAAGTATTTTGAATGTTGCCTCCTAGGTTACACTTGAATGTTTCAACACAAAGTTCCAAGTACAAATAAAACTTTTTTCCAATTTTTCATCTCCCTAAATTAAAGGGTATTTTTGTTCTTTGAGCTTCGAGAGAACTGCATTATAGTGATGAGAAGGCCAAAGTGATGTTGAAGGGACAAGCTTTCCTTAGAAAAGCGGCCTTTTCACAAATCCTCACTTTTCAGAAATATTGCAGAATTCAGAGTTGATGCTTCCCTTGTCAGCAACCAGAATAAAAAAAGATGATAAGGATAATAAAACTGACTCGCAAGGCATAAATTAACATAAATAGGAGAAAAGACTAAACTTAGAGCATATTAAAATATGCCTTATATACTGAAAAGCAATTTTGACAGTTATACACTGTTAAAATCACTATTGCATGATGTTTTTGATTATGTCATATCTGCTTAAATATAAATATAAAGCAGTTCTGATTGTCCTTAGTGGTCTTTCATCCAAATGATTCTGCTCAGCATTCTTGAACAGACAAAATTTATGAGATGCTAATACCCAACTGGGCAGCACTTTTAATGTATTTTATAAATCAAATTGAGTTCAGGTAAGCGTTAAAGTGGATTTGTTTGCTGGTAACTATCTGATCCATTTCAAGGGTCTTTTTAGGTGGATCCAGGCTGAATTGCTACAGAAATCTATCAAACCAATGTGATACGAAAATAAAGCTCTGTCTAAAAGTCTGTGGAAAGAGGATGAATTTTGTACACAATTGTTTTAATTTGGCTGTAAACCGCCCCGAGTCTACGGAAAGGGGCAGTATAAAAATGCAATCAATCAATCAATCAATCAATCAATCAATGTTTCAGAGTCCATGGGAGGAGGGGCACAACTAGAACATCTATCTTCACAAAATTACAGTTCTCTTATTTCTATCCTCTTCTAGTTCATTAGTGTTCTTGCAAAGTTATCCTGAGAAATTGCTAAAATAACATTTGAATTTTTTTAGTTCTCTATTTAATATTGTTTTCATTATGAACCAACAATTAATTTAAAAAATCAATAGAGATTGATCTGATCTATAACAAGACAGTCTCAATTCAATATTTTACTATGGGGAATATATATGTGTGTGTATATATATATGTATTCATACATATACATATAAATACACACAGAGTTTCAATACTGAAGTTATTGTTTTAGAAAATGCATAATCTTACATTGCACCATGTTTTACAGTTTTACCAGGAAAAAAATTCAATCACGTTTGTTATGAAAGCTTATTTTGCTAAGTATTTTATGAGGATAGCACTATCTATGACCATCCTAAGTAAACACACACACTCACAACACAAAGCTGACAAAGTGCTGTAGTGATTAAGAATCTGGGTTGGGAGTTATAGACCTTCCTTGGGCACAGAAGCTGGCTAGTTGTTTGTAAACCAGCAATTTTTTCTCAGTACTAGACTCAGTAGTTGAAAAACACCTGCCTACTAACCTCAGCATGATAAATAGCAGGAATGTAACCTTTAGCGAAAAGACTTTAATCTTGTGTATGTGTATTGTATGCATAAATAGAAAAGGCAGACACAAGTTAAAATAATATACAATAATTATGGAATCCAAAATATTTAAGCCACATTGGAGGCTGTCACATTGTATCGATACAATATAAAGCATCAAGACAGCATTGTATCGGATTCCGTCCATTGTTCAGTGACTTCTATAAGCTTTCTTGCAGCATAATTCAAAACAGAGAACAGGATTCATATCACAAGGTCACACATATCTGGCATAAAAATATTTATTGTATATAAAAGGTATGTGAAGGAAAACTACTGCATATGTGCAGGAACATAAGAGTCAGACACATAATTCTTCTGGATTTTTTTATACATATAGTTCTCAATATCTTCTACGATACAAGACACAGGTAGTCCCTGACTTACAACCATTGATTTAGTGACCATTCCAAAGTTACAACGGCACTAAAAAAAGTGACATACAACCAGTCCTCATAGCATCTCTAGTCACATGACTTAAATTTTAACTCTTGACAACCAGCATATGTTTATGACAGCTGCAGTGTTCTCCCCAGGTTATATGATCACCATTTGTGAGCCCTCCTACCCCACCACCCCAGTGAGCTTCCGGAAAGAAAAGTCAATGGGTAAAATTGCATTCACTTAAATGTTCATGTCATTCACTTAACAACCGCAGTGATTCACTTAACTGTGAAAAAAAAGATTATAAAAATAGGCATGACACATTTAACAAACATCTTGCTTAGCAACAGAAATTCTGGCCCAATTGTGGTTGTATATCAAGGACTACCTGTACTGGCATTACATAATATATTGTTTGATTACAATGCAACACCAAGGAATGAAAAATAGTAAAGAAGCCATATAAAAAGCTATAACTGCTTCCTCTATATTTTATTAGCAAGATTATTTAGCGTTCAGTAGTGATATTCAATGGATTTACAAGTCATGTTAGAAATCCTCTCACAAACCAGCCAAACTCATCAGGCATTGCTTTCTTAAGATTTTTTAAAAAATGAACACTGTATAAAAACTGTTTGCAAACTTTGTTCATTGATTGTAACAATTATGTTTATTAACCTAATGAGTTTATTTGAAATATTCCAGGACTAGATACTTCTGAATAACCAATGTTGTTGTAAACATATTATTGATTACATTACCAAGATCTGTTATTTTAAAACTCTATTTCTCAGTATCATCAAATGTAACAGATAGCAACATCGTTCATAATTTTAGACAACTTTAACTGCACATTTCACAGTCATTCTGATGTCAATAATGTTTTGCATATAAATTGCAGTATGGGACGTAAGAAAATGGAGGAGCAGAGCACAGACATCTTATAGCTAATTGTATTAAGCTGACTGGAATATTTCTCATATTACTCAAGATCTTAAATTTATATGTCAATTTACAATATAATGTATTAGATCTTATGAACAATCTTTTAAAATAAAAGAGTAAGATTACAGTAGTTGTTTTTCAGCATTGAAACTATCACTCTAATAGATTTTTTCAAAACATTTCCTATATTTCTTCCGTTTTCCCCAAAATAAGACATCCCCTAATAATAAGCCCAATCGGGATTTTGAGCACATGGCAATAAGGACAAGCGCTTATTTCAGGGTTCAAAAAATATAACAAAGGGTCTGATTTTTGGGAAAACATGATAACACTACAGAGAAATACTAGATTCAAAGGATAAAATGTGATTTGAGGCATGATAGGCAAGTGCATGACATCTTATGAGAGCAAATTAAACTAAATGCATCTCCTTTCAGGATTGAACATCAGCTATGTAGCGTAATATATAGGTTCAGGAAAAGATGAACAGGTAGTTTCTTTAAGACATTCCCAACAATAGGTATATGCATGTCCCAAATCATATTTAAGCTCTCAAATCCAGAACTCTGCAGTGTGCAGAGCACCAAACATATTCAACCTAAAGGACATATTAAAGCCTCAGATTTGGAGTATCATATGTCCTTACTATGGTATTTTATCTTGGTGCAACAATACCTGAAATTCACTGTCAAAATATTGAAGACATTTTTTTTCCATTTTATTTTTTTCTAAATAATTTGAAACATTAACCATGGAGCTTAGCACTCATAGATAGTATTTCAGACAAATTACTAAGAAGCTGAAGTATAATGCCTATTTGATATTCAACTAAAGATGCATGATGTCTTTTATTACATTCAGCCATTCTCTTGTGAAATAATGCATCCTAACACAAAACTGCTCACTTTTCAACTATACACAAATATAACAAAATAGAGATAGAGCTGATGCTAGCTGCAGAACCTCATATTAACATATCCAATATCAAAAAGGACTTTAAAACTTAATTGAATTTCCTATATTTTTATAAAGTTTGTTTCTAAAAAGAACATTTTCCTATCAAATATTGAACATGTAAAATTGCTGAAGTCAAAAGATGCACTCTGCAGCCTCCCTGTGGTAAAGCAGAATTTGGAACGCTTGATACAAATCAGATGTACCATGGGTTAAATTATTGTAACAATTTTCAAATGCCTATAAACTGAACTCAAGAATTTGCCACAGAAACTCAATGGAATGGGATTTAACGAAGAGCAATAAATGGGTACCCAGCAATAACAATATATTTCAACATATCCCCACCATTACTGTTATTTCCCCACTACTACTGTTGCTTATGCTCAGCTCAAACTTTATGCATATTACAGAAAGTTTGATTAACAGTAAATCAAACTGATCTTTTAATATCAAGTATTTTGGTAATTTTAAGTCTGCAAAACATATTTTAGGTTTTTTTAATGTTATATATGGATGACAGTGATGAATATAAACTTTGTTTTTTAAACCCACCAATTTATTTCATACAAGAAAATATTTTCAAATCAACTGCTTTTTCTATTTCTGCTTATGTCAGAGCAGTTGATGTACAATTCATTTGTTGATGTACAGTTCATTTAGTGACCGTTCAAAGTTACAATGGGGTTGAAAACAGTGACTTATATGAGTTTTTTCACACTTGCAACCATTGCAGTGTCCCCAAGGTCATGTGATCAAAATTCAGATGTTTGTCAACTGACTCATATTTATGATGGTTGTAGTATTCCAGGTTCATGTGATCACCTTTTGCAACCTTCTGACAAAGTCAAAGAGGAAGTCAGATTCATTTAACAATCATATCTTTAACTAACGGTAACTGCAGTGATTCACTTAAAACTTTGGCAAGGTTGTAAAATGGTGCAAAATTCACTTAGCAACTAACACATTTAGTAACAGAAATTTTAGGCTCAATTGTGGTTGTAAGTCGAGGACCACCTGTACTTCATAGCCGAAAACTAGATAAAAGGATGTCAAATAACAGGTATATATCAAAGCAATTCACAGACATCAAGATGATTTGTAGTTCTCCAAAGCAAATGTGGTAGTATTAAAAGCAGAAAACATTAATGCATAACATCCAAATAAATCTATGAATAGTGTCATCATCATCATTTAGGGAATACATATTTCATCATATAGGGAATACAAGAGGTCTCTAGGGATTATTCAAATAACTTTATGCTGCAAGAAACTATGACTCTTTTCTCAACCCAATATATTCTGGAAAAAGACTTTCTCTTAAGGGAGCAATATAAAAACTTCCGCTAAATGTTTCAAGGGGCTTTACCCTGAATTAGTGACAATGAAGTACCAAAGCCTTCTGTAACTGAGCAATCCCTGCAAATAAATAAATGCATTTATTTGCTATAAAATTTAAGACAGACACCAAGAAATATTTTAAACTTCACCTATGCAACAAGTTACATATTTAAATACAAATCTTCAGGTGTTCCTTTAGGGAAAATGCCACAGGTCTTGTAATATTATCCAGCCAATACAGTCTTCGGGATAAATTAACCTCTACAAGGCAAGCAACCATTTTGCTCCTAGTTTAATTGTTGTCTTCAATCTTCTCAACGGCGTAAATTTACAACCACCTGGGCAGCCAAGTCATCGGTTGAAAGGACCAGAAGCGAACATCCCTCGGTGCACCGGACTCCAAATGCTTCATCTTTTTCCCAGGTACTAAAACAGCAACCCAAGCGCGGCGGTGCAAGCACGCATACCTAATTCCTCCCTAAAACTCCACTCGCTTCCCTCACGGGCACCTCAAACTTTCCGGCGACTGTAAAATCTCCAGGACTGAGGCGAGTCGAGGAAGCCCCTTTCCCCCCTTTCTCTCGAACAGCTCCTCCATCTCCCACAGCAGCAGCGAATTGCCAGGAACCTCTTTGTGCCAGTTCCACGGAGCGCGCAGAAGAATCCCTCAAAACGCGCAGAAGAATCCCTCAAAACAATTTAGAGGTTGGGGGGGGGGGGGAGAGACACCAAAAACTAGCCAGCCTCGTCAAAAAAAAAACAACCCACGACTGTGTGAGGTTATACAGCACCGAAAACCCTCTACGCCCAAGCCAGGCAAACACAAAAATTCCGCCCTCCCCACCTCGCCACCACCACCACCACCCCCGGCGTCGCCGCTTTTAGTGACAGGGAGAGTTGTCCCCGCGGCTCTCGCGCAAATGCAAACGAGGCGGTGCCCCTTTCCACCTGCTTAGCTTACACTGCTTTTGCCCCCCCCCCAAAAAAAAAAAAAACAACACAAAAAAAAACTTCGCCTACCTTTGGTGGCGAGGAGGCTGCCGACCCCAAAAAAGAGCAGCGCCCACTCTCGGCATTGCTTCATCCTCTCCTCTTGCGCGCCCCTCGAGCAACAAGAAACGTGCTTTATTTTCGGGCAGGAGGGGACTATTTTTTGCACCCAGCAGCAGCAGCAAGCCGTCCTTTACAAGCGGCTGAGAGATGCGCTTCTTGAACCCGTTCGAGGCCAGCGACAGCGGATAAGAGCCAAGAGCCAAAAACAAAAGCAGCCCGAACAGCTGTGGCGGCGTCTGCAATTATTATGACTCCTGCTACTACTGCGGCTGCCGCTCCTGCTCAGTCATTCGCAGGCTGTACTGCCAGGACCGAGGAGCAGCTTCTCTAGCTTTCACCGCGGGACTGCTGCAACGTCACGGGGAGGAGAGGCGTGAATATTCATGAGGAAAAAGAGAGGCGGGAGGGGAAATAGACGCTCCGCGGGAAGGAAGCTCTTCTCAGCCGGTCTGTTTCCTTTCGGAGCGAGCGGGAATGGTGTGGTCCGCTTTAAGACACGCGCCCTTGAGGTGGCTTTGATTGCTGAAGCTTTTCTCCTGAACGCTGAGAAACGACAGCGGTGTCAACGTTGCTGATTTTACTCGCCCCTTTGGGCATCTTCACTGCCTACTGAAGCAGCGCAAAGATTTGGGTTTGGTTACTCTTTAGAAAGCTCGGGCGATTTCCAAGCTCAAATGAGGACCACCTAAAGGTCTTCTTGTTTCCGAAGTTACGCCTCTGGGGAGCGCAGCGTTCAAGCTAGACCAGGGATCTTCAACCTTGGCAACTTTAAGACTTGTGGACTTCAACTCCCAGAATTCCTTAG
>JANHFP010005941.1:45593-56260 GCA_032468135.1 Calamaria suluensis | reverse complement strand
GTTGTCAACTATTGGAACATGGAAAAACCACATTGATGGTCAATAGAACGTTACATTGAGTTTGAATCTATTGGTTGCCCTTGTGGTATTGCGGTTGAAATTAAAATACTCATTTACAGGTAGGCAACTTTGGTAAATGATTTTATGAACTAATGAACATTGTGCAGGACAATTCTTGTAAGTGGCACAGAAATAAAGTCTCTGAAGAAGCTGTTGCTCTTTGTACAAACTCTTCTGGGGGAGATCAAAAAAAAAAGATAAGATGGTTAGCCATGACTTTTAGCCATCCAAGGATGTATTTTTTTTACAAAATGGAAATTCAAGTGTTCTCCATCAACTTTGGCAAATGTTAACTAAATATCTGCTTCAGAAAAAAAAAGACTGAGTGAGAAATCTGCCTTAAAAAGGCAAAATCAATTTTATTTCCCTAAGTCTGTTCATCACAGATCTTTAGCAAGTTCTATCTTGGATATGGTAATTAATGCAGAAATATAACTCTCAGGGGGATGCAATCCTTACTCTCAGCTGACAGGCAAATACCCAATTTCAGCTTTCATTTATTTAGAAATATAGTACCAGCTTCTCATGATCTTGCTTTGCAAAGATTGCTTGAAGAGAGAAATGGGCAGTGTATAAACTTAATAAAAATAGAGAGAGAGAGAGAGTTCTTCAGGTGGCAAAGGACAGATGGGTCATGCCACTACATCCGTTCATCATTTCTTCTTCATGAACACTACAGATGGGAGATTTTCAGAAAGTGATAAACTAGACTGAAAGTTGAGAAGAACATCCTAGAAGAAGGCGGCAGTGGCAAATTCTTCTGTTTTGTTGGCAAGTGTATAATATGATCAAGTAAACATCTGATGAATTCAAAGATATATCATCTTTATATATAGGTTTCCCACGTTTCTACTTGATTGATTTTTTAAAAATTGATTTTGATTGATTCGCAACTCCAAAGATCAACCTGGAACTACGCCAGCTATGGTCTGACCTAAGCATAGTACACAAACTTGTCTGCTACAATGTCCTACCTGTCAACGACTTCTTCAGCTTCAACTTCAATAGATACAAACTCAAGGTAAACTGCTCCAAATTCTACCCTGCCTGTCCTAATGTCTCCATTTATTTTTACTCATTTCTTGTGTTCATGTCCATGTTTATACTTATACCTGTTATCTTGTACATGTTTGACAAACTAAATAAATACAAATTACTTTGGTACCTGAATGACAGAGAGAAGAAAGGAGAGTTAATCTGTTCCTTTCACTGAAATGCTGCTTCTTTACCTGATCCTGATCCTCTAATGCTCACATCTGGCAAAGTCCATGTGCATTGGAATCAAGAATTTAACCCTAAAAAGGTTTCCCTCACACACATGTGCTAGTCATTTCCGACTCTAGGGGCCGGTGCTCATCTCTGTTTCAAAGCCGAAGAGCCAGCGCTGTCCAAAGACATATGCATGGTCATGTGGCCGGCATGATTAAAGCAAGGAACGCTGTTACCTTCCCACCAAAGCTGGTCCCTATTTTTTCTACTTGCATTTTTACCTGCTTTCGAAACTGCTAGGTTAGCAGAAGTGGGGACAAGTAATGGGAGCTCACCTCATTACACAGCGCTAGGGATTCGAACTGCTGAACTGCCAACCTTCTGATCTACAAGGGTGATCAGCTGATCATAAATCCTTCCATTCCCTACCATCCAGTCAGAGCTGAAGAAACTTCTTAGATGAGAAGTGAAACATCTTCAAGGAAACACCTGAAAATCCAGGTTTTGTCTTGAAAAGATTCTGCACTTAAGCAGGAAAAAAAAAACTAATGCACAGCATGGAACAGACAGAAGTTGAGCCAGACAGTGCCTTGCTCAACAGTATTGCCTCTGAGAAGGATGTACCAGGAAGCTAGTAGAACAGAGAAACAAGAAACAGACACTGGAAATATGGAGACTGCTTGGAAAGATGGTTTATTGGTGGCCAGGGTCACATGGCTTCCTCATCAGAAAAGAGAAGGTCTGCTGTGTGTGCCCTGGTTTTGTGATTTCTCTGAGGTTTGAACTTCCTGTGGCATAGGAAGAGTGTCCTGATTGGTTATCAGGTCCCCAGGGGGTGGGGGTGAGATACCAGCTAGCTTTGTAGGCTGTCTATCAAGCTTGGTTGAACTGTGAGTTTTCTTTGTCATGTGCTTCCTATTGTCTTGCAAATGGGAGGCTGAGGAGCTTAATGGCCCAATTGTCAAAGGTGGGGGTCTATGCCTTGCAATCGATGCAATTCATTATCTCTATAAAAATTTACACTATTTATCACATTTCAAACATGTAGATTCTTTCATCTGTGAAGGTTACATCAATACCGCGTTTGTTCTTATCGATCAGAGAAAACTAACATAAAAGCTTGTAAACATTCAACTCATCAATAATCATTTATCCCAGCATTCCTCCTCCTGTTCAGCCAATAGTAAAATTTATTCCAGATTTCATAATACTCTGTTTTCTTCCTATCTTTAAGTTCCAGAGTCAACCTGTCAATTTCCGCGCAAATTAATATTTTAGCTACTACTTCTACCATGGGAATCTCTTTGTTTTTCTATTTTTTGTGCAAAGGCTAATCTTGCTGCTGTTAGAATATGTACCAATAGATATATCAGTGATCAGAATATGTACCAATAGATATATCAGTGATCAGTAAACTTTTTGCTATTGTGTGCCAAAAGTGGGGGGAGCATGTGTGTGTATGTCCCACACCCATAATTCTATGCACCCCTGTGCATGTACATGCGACACCCCCACACACACAGCCTCATTTCTGGCCTCCGGGAGGGGGGTGAATTCTGGTTTTGGTTCTATATTTTGCATCAATATCTCTTCTAGCCATTGTTTTATTTGGTGCCAATATTTTGTAGCTTTTGGACATTCCCACCACATGTGATAAAAAGTCCCTGCCACTGCCTCACAGTTCCAACATATTGATGAATATTTGTTTTGCTTTTTTTTTGCTAGTCTTGTATTGATTGCAAGGTAAAACAGGATGAAAATGTCTAAACTGGAGATGTCACACCATGTACAATGTTTTTAATTTGTATTATTAATTTAAAAAAACTTTTTTTAAAAAAGAAATAGCTAGCCAAATGTTAGAGGCAAATTTTCTGCTGGTTGGAAAAAACTGAAACCTATGCATCTCCAACTGTTTCAGCAGCACTTGCTGAGCATTAGCTGAGCATCGCTGGGAATTTAGGGAAATCAGGATTCAATGGTTTCTTATTTGAACAGAATGCTATTTATTCTGTGGCTGATAAAGATAATAAACAATGTTTCTTCACCTATCCAGGTTCACATTGGAAACAAATAAGCTTCCCTAAAAGGGCAGGTGCGAGTGACTACAGTCTGGAATTGGTTTTAATCACTGAGCCGTAAGAGGTTGAGGGCAGAGAATTGAAAATGCAAAAACTAGCAGACCTTTCACCATTCCTTTGTCAATGTTGACACTTTAATCAGGTGCTGCTAGTTGTTGGTAATTATCTTATTTTTCAGAAGAATAATATGCTACAAATGATATATAATGTCATTGAAGACTAATATGGTATAAATCAATACACTAATAAGCTTGTTACAATGAAATAATTGCTCAGTTACAGTCCTTGAATAGTTTCATCTATTCTGAAAGAAGACATCTTAGTATTAAAATAAAGCCCTTCTCATTTGCTTGGTGATAAATGAACAGTTATCTGCCCATTAAGCTAAAATACTCTGTTTAACACTCCCATCTGCAAATGGTTTTTATTTTTCATAATGCCTTAATACCTCAGAGGTTTTAGTTTTCTTAAATACATCATCTGGATTATTTGGAGCTGTGTACTTGTTTACCTTATGAAATAAAGTACATTTTAAAAAATCATGTTGTCAAAGAACACTACTTCTCAGAAGGCTATAGGCTACTGAAGGTCCCATTGTAATCTTTAACTGAACGAAATGGTCATCATAGGATAACAATTTTTGAACCAATTTACCTCAGCTATGCTAATTGACAGAATGTGTTCAAAACCTGAGACCCATGGCTCCTGAGGCAATTAAATTTGAGAAAGTTGTGGCTGCGTCAGTGTTACCAGGTGATGTTCATCTTCAAAATTCCATGTCAGTTTACCAGCCACTCTCGCAGTCCCTTGCTGCCACCCCATCCAGCAGCAGCCATATCTGTGTGCTGGGAAGAAGGAGGGAGGGAGGGAGGGAGGAAGAACAGAATGGAGGGAGGGAAAGAGGGAAGAATGTTGATAAAACCCTGTGAACCCTTCTCATGACATGCTGTCCCCTCACCGTGTGTGATCTGTGCTTCCCTCACACACATGTTCTCCATCTATGCACCTCTTGCACACCTCCACTCATCCTCCTTGACCAACGTCATCCCAATGTTCCTTTCCTGACACATTCCATATTTCTTATTCATCCCCACTTACTCTTCCTCACCCACACAATCTGTGATCCAGACAGCACTGTTCACAATATCTCCAAGCACCCCCAGGTCCCCTTTCTGACCTCCCCACCCAATGTTCCCACGTCCTCTCTGACCTGCATGGCACCTTTTGTACACTCCCTCAACCGCACACACCCTTTTCAACATGTATGCCCTACACACAACCAGCATGACACCTCTCATGATTTGAATAATGAACATATGAAAATACTGCCGCAAATATATAATACTACAAATATTATAATATTATGTACGGTAGGTATTTTCTGTAGGAAAGAACCTCTGTCTTGTTGGTAATTTTTTTTCCTAGAATGGAATGTGCCTGTCTGGCAATTCATTTTTCATTCTGTATATGTTTTCCTTCCTATACTGAAAGTACTGCAAGTCCACTGGTATCTAGCATTGCTAGATCTGTTCTTTAAAAATCCCAACAACCATTAGATGGCAGCAAAGATTTCTCGATGTCTTGGTTACCATTGCCTGGACATTTGGTTTTTGCTTCTGAGAACGGGGTTGAGGGGGAATCAATATTAAGAGTGCAGCATAATCCTATACAGAGCCTCAGATATATACTGGGTTCAGTATATAAATTCTACTGCGTAAGTATGCAGCAAATTCCTACTCACTCAAATCCCCTTCAAACATTATTATTATTAGTAGTAGTAGTAGTAGTATTAGCATTATTAGTATTAAGAGACATGGTGTTTCGGTGGGTAAGGCAGCTGAGATTGTCAATTGGAAGGTTGGCAGTTCAGCAGTTTGAATCCCTAGTGCTGCGTAATGGGGTGAGCTCCTGTTAATTGTCCCAGCTTCTGCCAAACTAGCAGTTTTGAAAGGACGTAAAAATGCAAGTAGAAAAAATAGGGACTACCTTTAGTGGGAAGGTAACAGCATTCCATGCTTTAGTCATGCTAGCCACATGACCACGGAGACGTCTTCAGACAGCGCTGGATCTTCAGCTTTGAAACAGAGATGAGCACCGGCCCCTAGAGTTGGAAATGGCCAGCACATATGTGTGAGGGAAACCTTTACTTTTATTATTAGTATTAATGGCACTATTTATGGCACAACTTGCTTCAAAACTGGGTGTTTGTTTAAATTGCCTTCTGAAGGACGTGATAGAGATTCCTTAAAAAATAAAATAACATTTGCCATAGACTTTTAAAAGGATGACGATTAAACCCCAGAGAATCGGTTCAATCATGTGGTTTTGTTCACATGTAATTTAATTCTAATCAATAACGTCGTAACTGTGTTGAACTCTAACATTTTAGTAAAGGCTTCGCCATAGCATTTTCCTTTCATATTTATAGCATTGCAGCTTTCGAATGTCACTAGTTACAGACTAGAATGTTCATTATTACAGTACCTTGAGCAAAATGAAACTATAAAAGGCTTTTATTGAAAAAATGAAAATGTTCCTGTTTAGTCATAGAGTTGTGTTGCTTCTTCTTAAGCATAGAAAGTATAAAGAAGGCATTGCAAATAAAGCTGATGGATATTCCAATTGGAGGGATTTAAATCTGAAATCAGATATCCCCTGTTTCACTGTCGTTAACAATTAAAACACACTGAAGAGTATTTAAAGCAGGGGTGTCAAACTCAAGACCCATGGTCATGATCTGGCCCATGGGGTGCTTAGATATGGCCCAAGCACAGAACCTGTGACTGAGTGGGTATGGCCAACTCGATGTCACTCATGGCAACATCCATACTGGATGGTCTCCCCCTGGCCCCGTCCCTCCCGGGAGTTGAAGTACCTTAAAGGGACAGGCTGCAGTAGCTCTACTGTGAGTGGAGGGAGAAAAGTCTCACCCTATAGGGCGGGGCTAGGTGGGCGGGTTGATCGGCTGGAAGGGGAGAGCAGTGAGCGGGTGAGCTGGCGGGCATGGGCGGGGCCAATCAGGGGTGGTTTTTACTGGTTTGGCGAACCAATTCAAATTGTCCCTATAGGTTTGCCTGAGCAAGTCATTTTTTCCCCTGCTCCCAAATAATGGAAAGGAATAATTCCACAATATTATTCTTTGGGCCAGCTCCGTCTCAACACAGTGCCCAATTTTGAGTGTTCCAATTTAAAACAATTTCTGAGAAACTGACACTAATCTGGAAAAGGTCAATGAAGATGTCCATGGTATTAGGAACCAAACTGTACAAAGAGATTGAGGAAAAATGAAATGTTTTCTTCGAGGGAAAAAAAAGCAAATTAGGATATTGTAGCATTTTCCCAGCACATGAGGCTGTCTTATGGGAGAGGGGGGAAATGTTTCTATAGAAACCCATAAAAAAATGGGCCAAGTTATTTATTTTATTTTATTTTTTAAAAAAAAGCAGGTTACAGTTGATATTTTTTGGGGTGGGGAACGTTCTTAATAATAATAAGAGTTTAAATGTAGCTATGATTTGTGGTTTTGATTATTGGAAATGACATAATAGGAAAAAAGTGAGGTTTTTTTTAAAAATCAGAGAATATAACTTTTTAATCATAGATTTATTTGTTGGAAAAAATTGAAAACTTCTTTCTATTCTTTCTGCATCTCCACTTTTTCTTCTTTTTCTCCCAATTTAGGCTGTATTAGTTTATGTGTCATTTTAAAAAAACTTTTAATGATATTTTTTTTTTAAAAAGATAGAGGTGTTTGATGGCAGAGAAATAACAAGTTTTTAATTTTGGGAGGGAAACCACTTTCCAGGAATGTTTGACTTTGAATCCATGTGCTGATATCGAAGTTGAAACAATATTCCTTTGAACTAGATGATTTCATTTTTCTGCATGTATGAAGGCCTGTTCTCATTTTCTGCTCAAATGTAGAGGCTAGGGTGAAACCAGAAAGTGAATAGGTTTTGGATCAATGCTTCACTTAGCAGTGACTTAATTGTGTAAGTAGAGCATCAACATTAATAAATCACAGATAATATGAACCTCTCTTGACCAGAGTGGTCTTCCAGGAATTTCTCCCATTTTAATTTGTAAGTTTTGAGATGAAGAATCTTTTTTGAAAATATTACTGGTATTGATCCATGATGTCATATGAAGTTCACAGCACAATAATTAACAAGTAAAGTTCACACAGGTTCTCTAATCTTGGCAACTGTTATGACATTTAGATCAGACCTTATATTTACGCTGTGTGAATATAAAGGAGTATTTCTAACCATTACCAACAGCAGCACATCTGGGGGAAGGGGAAACCCGAGATGATAAAATGTTTTAATGTGAAGAATTGGTTTTTTTTTAATGTTTGTTTTGGGCAGACATTAATTTGAAAATAAGAATTTAAGATTTTTAAAAACTGAGCACGAAAATAAACTAGCAGATATAAATGTACTTGATCGTACTGCAAGAGAGAGCTGATAATTAACCCAGCAAGCAATATTGAAAAAAAAGTTCTTTTAGATCAACTGAAAATTTTCTGTTCAATTTTCAAAGGCAAAAACTGTGAAAGAGGGTTAGATTAAAATAACAAAACAAAACAATGAATCATATCAGAATCAGCTGTTGATTTGTGTTGTGGTCTGCCAGCAGCCTGCGGACTGGCAGTGGAGTTGGACGGGTAGGGACATGGGCCAGTCCTGGAGTCTGGGGAAGGTCCAGATGAGGGCTCTGCATCAGAGGCAGAAATGGGGCCAGGGAGTGATGTATGAACTCCGGAATTCTGAGAGTTGGACAGCAGAGAGGCAGAGGAACAGGAGGAGCCTGTTCCTAGGGCACGCATGTGCAGAGCTGCCAGAAGGCAAGAGCAGCTAAGGAAAAAGGGATGACTCAGGAGTAAGGTCAGCAGATGACTGGCGCCTCCCATAAGGCTTAAAAGAGAAACAAAGGCACTTGGGCCTTTTGTGGGAAAGCAATGTTGCTAATTTTGTTTCCAATTTACATCTCTGGTTTGTTTCTGAAATCTGTGGGGCTTTGCCAAGTAAGGCCTTTGGCAATGTGTCAAAGAAGAAAAAGGTGATTATCCTGAAGGATTTCTCTCGAAGGATTTTTTTTTTCAACTAATTGGAACTCAGCTGGGAATTAACATAATTCTCATCTGTTACAATAAAATTGTTTTGTGTGTGTGTGTGTGTGTGTGTAAAAGCTTTATTAATTTTAATACATGGTTTTTATGGGACTAATTGTCTGTTGTAATGACTCAGTAAACCTAGGTCATAACAATTTGTTTCCTGGTTTATTCCTAGTCTGGTTTCAAAAACTTTTACTACCGTTTCTGTGGGCGTGGCTTGGTGGGCGTGGTTTGGTGGACATGGCAGGGGAAGGATACTATGAAATCTTTATTCCCACCCTACTCTAGGGAAAGGTTACTGCAAAATCCCCATTTCCTCCCGATCAGCTGGGACTCAGGAGGCAGAGAATAGATGGGGGGCAGGGCCAGTCAGAGGTGGTATTTACCGGTTCTCTGAACTACTCAAAATTTCTGCTACCTGTTATCCAGAACAGGTCAGAACCTGCTGAATCCCACCTCGGACACTAACATTAATTTCTATGATGCACTTCCTACAATGGTTCTTGAGGACAGATACAAAAAAAATCCATATGAACTAAGGTTGTGTCCTGTGTATCTGTTCATCTAGAAGCCATAGTCAATTCACTGCTATACTGTATTTTTATAAGAATGCAAAAGCCCATCTTATCATTCCCCAGGCAACACCTTTTTTATTCCAGGTAAAACTGTTATTATCAATGGTATGGTTTTGTCTCCAAGAATGGGTAAAATTTTATTGCAGTATCTGCAGAGTAAGTTATGTTTTGATCACATCAGTGAACTAATCATAAACTGCTTTATTCTGTTTCACATGTTGTTAATTGTTGTACTCCAATCAATTTAAAATATGGATGGATTGGTGTATCACAGTATGGCAATTTTGATCTTAAATAGAAGTGGCCTTTTGCTAAATCTCAACATTATACAAACAAAGTAAATTTCAAAGTTGCTCCAGCTATGTATGTATACAATCATATTTCATGATTTAGATTCTGTACCAATTTGTTAACTCTTTCCAACCAAAATAAATGATCATTGAATGGCTTATTGCACGTAAAATCATAACTTATATTGTAGTCAGTGAGAACGTGTACAAAGATATATTCACTATTTGCCTCTTATTTACAATACTTTAAGTAATCAAAGGTTAAGTATTTAAGTATATTACATAAATATCATTGTACTGAAATACCATAATGCATCAAGACTTATATCAATGTATTAACAAGGAAAATATTTTAATTTATATTGTAGTTAGTGAAACAATGTACAAAATGACCAGCTATGTTGTGCAATTCCTAAAAAGTCCTGGTTTTTTTTTCTTGTTCCCAGCCAGCCAGTCACCTCTGATAATAATTCATTTCTTTGGGGAATGCCAAGTTATTTGAAGTTGTTCTCTTCTAGGAAGAGAATGTTCTCTTACCTTCCAAAATCAAAAAGCGTAACTATCAACTCTAATAGAATCAGTCACATTGTACTTCTGACTTATGGCACTGACTGAGAAAATATCAAAAGGAAGTATGTGGTCAGTTGAGGTACAAGGAACAAGATGTTTCCCGTTAGAACTTTTAATGGTATATGACATGAAATGCCTAACAGAAGAAAAGGAGTTAGATATTTGAGTAAGGTTTTCAGCAAAATCATCTGAGTTCAGTGATTATGCAATTTGAAAGCTTGGACAAAGCAATAGCGTTGACCATTCTGTCTTCTTTTGGTGAAACTTGTGAAATATTTCAAAGTTTCTTTAAGACCAAAAATTATTCCATATTTGAGGTTCCTGAAGTGCACTTGATATTACAATCAAAATCCTTCAGCTTTCCTGACTTCTGATGGGCCCAGAAGGGCCAAAAATCAGCTGGTCAGCACCCAAATGCACATCAGAGCTGAACTAGGGCAATGCTCCTGTGCCCACCAATATGGCTCCATGTGCCACCTGTGGCACCTGTGGCATAAGTTTGCCATCAAAGACTTAGACTTATTTATTGCCCCAGAATGTGTTACAGCAGTCTCTGAACAGTTTACCTGTCATCATATTGGTCCAAACAATCTGGCTCTTCAATTTATTGACCTTGGAAGGATTGAAGGCTTGAGCTCAACTCCAGAGTTAGTGTACAATATTGTATTCTAACCACTGCTAAACTCTAACATTTAATAATGCAAGGCATACATTTATTGTATACAACAAATTTCAAAATAATAAAGCGCCAACAAATGGAAATGATCTA
>JANHFP010005940.1:50766-61137 GCA_032468135.1 Calamaria suluensis | reverse complement strand
GGCGAGGAGGACCCGCCGCCTCCACGCCCCGATGCCTGGACCACCATTGCGGAAAGGGGGGAAGGGGAGCGGAGGGGAGAGAAGAGGGGAGCCGTGAGCCCACAGGCCCCCGTCCCTCCTTCATCGATCGGCTGCTCTCTTCGGACTGCCGCTGCCTCTCTCTCTCTCTCTCTCTTTTTTGCCTCCCATCCGAAGGAGTTGCTGCCTAGGCTGATGGATGCCGGAAGGTGCCGCATTGCCTGGTGTGTGTTGTTCGTTGGCTTTTTGGGCTGGTAGGCATTACTTGGCTGTTCCTTTTTTTTTGTGTCTCTGGATGCCTTTCTTCCGGCGGAGGGCTGGGATCCCCGCGAGGCGACCAGACCAGTGAGTGAAAAGGACCCAGATTTCACCCCCACCCCACCCGGTCTCTCTCTCTCTCTCTCCCCTCCTTTTCTAGAGGCGACGGAGAGGGACAGACGGCAGCCTTGCTGGTATTAGATGAGGTCACTCTGTAAGTGGACAAGGGGTTTAGAAAGATGTGGTAGAGGAATCCATCCCCTGCTCCGGAGATTAAAAAGCTTGGGGGGTGGGGTGGAGGTGGGGTATGTATCTGAAGCAGCAGCTAATTGATTAAAAACAATAATCCAACTTATCCAGCTGATCAGCACATCCTGCCTCTTGAACCCTACCACCTATTGATTTTTTTTTAAATGCTATACAGGAATGGCTGGAAGAGAGTGAGGGGAAGCAAGGAAAAAACAACAACCCACCTTTACTGAAAGCTGGCCCTTAGATCGTAGTTATTGAAATTGCCCTTCTTTAGCTATTTTAGCAGAGGCAAGCTGAAGGTCTCTAATCTGCAGGTAGAAGTGGGTGGAAAATACTAGAGTGTGGAGGGATTAATTACCTCCACCTCTTATGCACTCCAGGCAAAGTCACTGTACGGCTGTTTGGCCTTGTTCTGGCTGGCATCATAACGCTGACCTGTATCTGCTGATCAAGGCATTTTATTTTAGTGGGGTGTTGTTGTCTTTCTGCACTCACCCGCAACTGAATGAGGAGGAGGATGCTCTATTCTCTCCGCTTGGGCCCTGTCAGAGCCATTATTTCTAGTCATCAACAGGCAATTGCTGCAGAAGGAGAGTAATTGGGTTCAATTATATGTGAGTTGGAGTTTTGCTGCAGCTTCGAGCTGTGGACAGATGTTGGAAGGGTGGGATTTGGGGCTGAGAAAGGAGAGCAGAGCAACAGTATAGTATGTGTGCGTGTGTGTAGTTAATTGGGAGGTGGAAAGGGTAGATTGGAATTGTGGTGCATATATTAATTGAATCATATTAGGCATTAGTGTTGGAGAGATTGGTAGCAAAGAATTACCTAACTTGTTGGATGCTAGAAATGGAAGGGAGAGTTTCATAAACCAAAACAAGAGACCAAACTTCAGGATTTGTAGCAGTTTGGCGATTCCACCCCTTCTCCTGTACTAGAAGAACCACTATTGGACCAAGTGGCACAATGACTCATTTGCAGGCAGGTCTGTCTCCAGAGACCCTGGAGAAGGCCCGATTGGAACTGAACGAGAACCCAGACACTCTGCACCAAGATATCCAAGAGGTTCGGGACATGGTGATCACCCGACCGGACATTGGCTTTCTACGCACAGATGATGCCTTTATTCTTCGCTTCTTGCGGGCCAGAAAGTTCCAGCATTTTGAAGCATTTCGCTTGTTGGCCCAATACTTTGAATATCGTCAGCAGAACCTTGATATGTTCAAGAGCTTCAAAGCCACAGATCCAGGCATCAAGCAAGCACTCAAGGATGGCTTCCCCGGAGGGTTGGCCAACCTTGATCATTATGGCAGGAAGATCCTGGTGCTGTTTGCTGCCAACTGGGACCAAAGCAGGTAATTTTTTTTAACTCATAGGGGGAAGGTGGCTAAAATGCTCATCTGAATTTATCATAGTATTGCAGTCTATATGTTTGACATCATCATAATGGGTTCAAATCGCCTTTGATCTCAATGATAGTCCATTACAAACATATGATAGGAATAAGAATCTTTATTTGATTCTAATGTGCAGGAGTCAATCTGTTACATTTGTAATCTAATTCAGGGGAAGGAGCTAGATTATTTTTTGAACAGTTCTTCCCACACGGAAATTCTGGCAGAAAACAATGTGTGCAGATCAGGTGTGCCTATGGAGCTTCAATCATAAGATGATGGTGAAAATGAATGGAAACTGATTTTAATAGAATCTTTCATCTATAACCTTTTTTGGAGGAAGATTGGTTTCTCATCAGTGACTAGTGAGAAGTTCATTCTCAATTACTCAGTTACACTTTCCTGGGACCTGAACAGCAAGTGCTAATGCAATTAGTAATTTGTCCCCTGACCCGATTTTCCAACTGTTTATTTATTCAAAAAAAGTCTAACTTGCCCTAGATCCAACTGATTCCAGGCTAATAGACAACAACAGCAATAACATAACGTTGAAACAGAAGTGCAAATATAAAAAGCAATGGCAATGGCAAATTAAAAGACAACCAAGGGTGAAGTTGTCAAGCAATCTAAGACAGTGGACAACAATCCTTGAAACTTAATTCTAAATAAAGTTGCAATGCTGGTTCCAGTTGCGTATCTCTGAGAAGTTCATTCTTGAATTATTCATTTCTTGATGTATTATACTTAGAACTGCCCATCATAGAATGACTCTGGGTGGCATATAAACAGTCACAAAAACATAAAAACCCCTATATATAAACATTACAATAAAACAGTTAAAATAAGAATGAAATAATTAAAATTCAAAAGGGAAGGACTTCAGAGCGTTAACCAGCCCCATGGCTATACACTTCTCTGCCCCATAGCTGCGCGCTTCTCTGTTATCCCCAAGTGAGTTGGCAGAGCCAACTTCAAGCATTTCCAAAAGGCCAAGAGAGGGGGGGCATCTCCTCTCTGGGGGAAGAATGTTCTCAAGGGCAGGGACAATGCCAGAGAAGGCTTTCTTCCAGTTCAAATTTTTTAACTGATGGGATCTGCAGCCTACCTCCCCTGCCTGACTGAGTGGGACAGTCCAATATAATGGGCCATAGATGACTTGACAGGTGATCTGGCCTGTAGGGCTTTAAAGGTCATAACCAACATCTCAAATTGGATCTGGAAGCAAACTGGCAAACAGCGGAGGTGTTTCATGCACCATCCTTGGGATGCCCCAATATTGCTCATGCGATTTGTAATCTGTACCAACTAATGTCTCCAGATACTTTTCAAGGGAAGATCCAGTGTGCTCTACCCATTTTAAGGATAGAGCACATTGCAGTATTCCAGATAGGAATGAATCAGGGTGTTGAGTGACAGAGCAAAAGGGCCTGCTTATCAAGGAAGGGCCATAATGGATGCACAAGGTACAGTTGATCAAAGGCATTCCTAGCCACAACTGCCACATGCTCTTCAAGCAAGAGCTGTGAATCCTGGAGGATGCCGAGATTGTACACTAGGTCTGTCTGGTTAGTGCAATCTCAATCTAAGACCAAAAATGATAAACTCCTAGGTACAGACGGGCTCCTCACCCACAGCCACTCCATCCAACCAGGGTTCTGTAGAAGTCTCTGGTTCCCTATCCAGGCCCCCACATTCCAGGCATCCCAATTTAGGCCTCGGCCACTGAGGCAAGAACGGTGTGAGAGAAATAATGTTTTGACAATGTTGTTAGCTATGGTGCTGTTTTCTACTTTTCCAAATGAACTAGGTTTCCCACTGTTTAGCAACACCTATACAATTTAAAGGCAAATTTACATTTCTTCTTTCTTGGCAGATTCAGTATTGGCTTCTTTAGCAGAAAACAGTAATATTAATGTACAATATGAATAATATTAAACAGTAATTTTAATATACATATATTTCCTTATGAAACAGAAAAGTGATGCGCTCAAACCTGCTTTAACAAAATTTCTATTAATGTTAATGTCCCTCCAGTTTATCCTAGCAACATGATGCGTTTTGTGAAATGTCACAAAGCGTAAAGTTGCCCAACTTTGAGGTAAAGAGTTCTGATTCATGAAGAAGACTTTTATGCCATCCTACCCTCACTTCTCATTGATATATTTTACTTCACTTTCATTTATACTTCCTTGAAGGAGTTCAAGGCAGTATACCTGGTTCTCCTCTTTTATTTTTTACAATAGTCTCTTGAAGTAGCTAAGCAGTTGAGGTTGGGCTCAAGGTAGCTTGCTTCTTGGAATGAAATGGTAAATGTCGTGTTTTCCCTCTCCCCCACTTGCTCCCCATCAAAGATCACAATATGCCAGAGTGATTGAATTAATTGGGCATTCGTGGACCACACTGCTTGTTTGTTTCTTCTGAGAGGTCAATAATGTACCATCATAATAGATTAAATGCAGTACATAACAAACAACATGCTGCCTTTCCTATCAAAAAAAGTCATTGCCTGAAAGGATTGTCTGGAGTACCTACAGTAGACACAGTGTCTGTCTTGGAAGACTGAAAGAAAACGAATCTTTCATTATGGGATCCAGAAGCAAGGAAAGTTTCAGTGCAGTGAGATAACCCCCCCCCCCTTTTGGACTGTATTGTGATGTCACAGACAATAGGGGTGAAGCTTATAGCACAATGCTGCGATGTTGCTTTCATCATTCTGACACCTCTTGGCCTCTTATCCTCTTATCAGTAAAGACAATTTCACAATTCTAGTGAGAACATCAGGCTCCAGTGAGTGTGGGTGTGATTGGAGTAGTGATTTGAAACCAGGACATTCCAAACCAGGGCTGTCAAACTCCCAGTCCACAGGCTGGATGCGTCACAGGCTGGCCACGCCCCTGCCCGGTTTAGCAAAGGGGAAAAAAAGACCAATAAATCATGTGACAATGCTGTGATGACATGAGTTTGACACCCCGTTTCTAAACTGATCTTACAGTGTTTACACTGCTCAAATTAAAATTTCTATTGTATCTGCACACAATCCAGATGTTTCTTTATAGAACAGTTGTTTTCTTGTGACCATGCCTCACTTTATATTGGCCTAGCATGGCTTCAGGGTGACCTGAATAGTGTTATGAGTTCAGAAATAGGGTTCTGCCTCCTCCGAAGTTGGAATCAGAATTAATTACCCAGAGTAATTGCCCAACTTCAGATTCTGCAATTCCTACATGGGACCTTTGGCAGCAAGGTAAAATACGTGGTATAAAAATAACTGTTGAATTGAACTTTTTCTTAATAATCATCATTTTGCTGAGTGGAATATGATTAGGCTGCTATTGTATGAAGGGCAAGGAACCATTGTTGACAAAGTGCTAGTACTTTGCACAAATGTTGCACTCACTTTTGATCTAGTTACTTGAAAAAGCAAGAACCATGTCTCAGAGGCCCAAAGTCTGCCAATGAAGTATCTTAAACCTGATTATGTGTCATCGAGTGGTTTTGACTCTTAGTGGTCACATAGGTCATCCATTATGATCTGTCCCTGGCCTGGTCTTTCATATTTTCCAATGATATATACCAGTGGTGGGCTTCAAGTTTTTTTACTACTGGTTCTGTGGGTGTGGCTTGGTGGGTGTGGCATGGGTTGGTGGGCATGGCAGGGAAAGGACGTTGTAAAATCTCCATTCCCACCCCACTTCAGCGGAAGGATACTATAAAATCTCCATTCCCACTCCAGGGGAAGGTTACTGCAAAATCCCCATTTCCTCCCAATCGACTGGGACTTGGGAGGCAGAGAATAGATGGGGGTGGAGCCAGTCAGAATTTTTGCTGCCGTTTCTCCAAACTACTCAAAATTTCCACTACCAGTTCTCCAGAACTGGTAAAAACCTGCTGAAATACACATTGAAGCTTTAACTATCTTATATTGGTGCATTCCCAATAAAACAGTCTGCTAAGACGTAGTTTAGTCATGAGCAAGATAAAAGCTGATGGATTAGAAACAGAAAGAAAAACAAAATAAATAAATAAATAAACAAAAAACTCATAGCAGGGAAGTGAACTATCAACTCCAAGCAATGTCATTAGACTTCTGTAGTCCTTACAAGTTTGATTTCTATAGCATTTAGATTTCTTCCTCATGCTGATCCTATATCTGGCTTGGAACATTAGATGGGTGAAATTAGAGAATTATATTGGCTTAATCCTCTGAAATGTCTCTTTTGCTGTGGATGGATACGCCTGAGCAATGTATTTTCAAAGGAAGAGTCAGGTCTACATATGTTAGGGCTTTGCCCTCTTATCTTACCTGACATAAGTCTCCCCCCTCCTACATAAGTGGGAATAGCTCAGATGTTTCTGTTCCATCAGTTAACTTTTCCCAATCTTTTCATGTCTCAAGATAAAAGAAATGTGCCTGTCTGTAAATTTATTATGCATGCATAATTGTCTGTTGGGTCATAATTATATTGAAGTGACAGTTGATTGTAAAAGGAATAAGAACCACAATATAGAAAATCTATTGCTGCCACTATCAGCTTCTCATTGGAATAAGTCCAATTAGCAAATTCCTATTCCAATTAAGTTGGAAATAGATTTTGTAGAACACTCCTGTCTCTCATACATGCATACATAAATTGCAGACATGTCCTTGTGCTAAACATTTAAAATTCAAGTTGAGCAGTAGGAAAGTAAATGTATCTTTGACATGGAAATCTATAAAAATGACACAAGAAATAGATTTCAACAGATTCTGTTTCTCCCATCAATACACCTCTACGCTTTAAAAGCACAGCAAGGAATCTTAACAGGCCAAACTAAAATCTTAGAGAACTCTAAGGTGGAGTCCTTGGTGCCTTCTGTGCTTCAGTTGCTTGCTTGCAGATGTTTTCATAACCCAATTCGGTAACATCATCAGCACTGATGTTATTACGTAGTCGGGTGATAAAATATCTGCAAGCAAACAATCAAGCTCATCAAGAACTCTGTAGTTCAACAGTGAGCCACATATATTTTCTTCTAAAGGAATCTAAGTAGAAATCCTCACTTACCAAGGTTTATGTGTGTAATAGCCACACAGCAGTGCTGTGCAAAAGCTTTGAAGAAATGTTTTGCTCTAATTGAGACACTCTGTAAGGTTATCATTACATTCTTCCTCATAACTAGCAGGCCTGAGCTATCCCACTGCTTCAACTGCTGGAATGATCATGAATTAGGCAGGCAGGACAGCCCTGTCTCGATATTTCTCATGGGGTCAGATAAGTGTTGTGTCTCTGCAGTGGAAAGTGCCTAAGATAGAACATGCCTTCTTCACACAACCTTATTCCAAAACCCTAGGCAGAATATCCTACAATGTGGAGCATCTAGATCAGCGGTGTCAAACTCGATTTCATTGAAGGCCACTTCAGGATTGTGTTTGACCTGTGTGTGTGTGTGTGTGTGTGGCCAGCTTGATGTCACTTGTGTCAGGGGCACCTGTGGTGGTCTGGGCGGGGCTGGGAAAAGCCACCTGCAGCTCTTTGCCAGAAAAAACGGAGCTCGCAGCCCTCCCAGGCTCCATTCTTGCTGTTAGAGGCACGCATGTCATGCCTCTGTTAGTGTCCGTCTCAGAAGGAGAAGAGGAACAGCTGGCAGAAAGCAATGTGTTGGAAGCAGGGGCTGCAGACAAAGGTGGGGAAGAGCAGAGCCAGGCTGGGCCAAGTGGGGTGGAGGCAGACCCAGAGTGGAGGAGTTTGGATGAGGAACCAGGACCACCTCCTCTTCACCCTAGGCAGAAGAGGCAAGAGAGAAGGAGATTACAGAAAGGATTACTCAGGAGGAAATGAGTGATGGGATTCAGCTCTGTCACTGGCTTTATAAGCAAGCATTTGGCAAACACTTACTGCTGGAGTCAAGCTGAATTATTCTGAGTTCTCCTATCATGATACATTCACTGTTTCTTGGCCAAGTTTGAAGAAATTATCAGCCGAAGAATTTTGGTTTATCTCCTGAGCAATTCCTTCCACTAGAACTGTGAGTTATCTTGCCTGAAAGCCAGCCAATTTGAACTCTGTGTAATTTATGGTTTATGCTGAAAAGAGAAACAAACTTTATCAGAGAAATTTGGGGGAGCTGGGTGTGATATTTAAATAAAGACTTTTGCTAAGGACTGAGTGCCTTCTTTCCCATAACATATGCTTGGTCATCACACCATGGGCTGGTCCTTTGCTGTTCCCAGTGGTTCCCACAGCCCAGATGTGGGCACCCTGTTGGCCTTGAGTTTGACACCCCTGATCTAAATGCTTCTCTTAACCATTTGTCCCATGTGGTTGGAGAAGTCTATGCTTGTTTGCACTGTGTTTGCTTAGTTCTCAAAGCCAAACTATCCGTGCACGGTGTGAGAAGAAATTTTGTTTTGTCAGTTCATTTGTTGCAGAGAGTAGCACTGATTTAAAGGGCCGAGGAGGAACAATTGGCCGAACATCACTCAGCTGATGTCAATGTTTAAGGGAGGACTAGAAATTGGTTTCTCTTGCTTCCTATTGCACCACTTTAACCACCATACCATGTTGACGCTCAGCTGTCTACATCTCCACGTAGTAGATGGGGCACAGAAAGAGTAAAATAAGTTATTTATTACATATGCTGTAATACTTAAGGTTAGCCATCACTGTTCTAAACCATCTAGATTCTATGTTTAATCTCAGTTTGGAGTTTTTTCTGCAATTGAACAGAACTATGAAATTTAACCAAGGCTACATGTTAAAAGTGGGACACGGTAGCCCAGTGGATAAGGCAGCAGAGTTTGTCGATCGGAAGGTTGGCAGTTCAGTGGTTCGAATCCCTAAGTGCTGTGTAATGGGGTGAGCTCCTGTTACTTGTCCCAGCTTCTCCCAACCTAGCAGTTTCGAAAGCACGTAAAAATGCAAGTAGAAAAAATAGGGACCACCTTTGGTAGGAAGGCAACAGTGTTCCGTGTGCCTTTGGTGTTTAGTCATGCTGGCCACATGACCATGGAGACGTCTTTGGCCAGCACTGGCTCTTCAGCTTCAAAACAGAGATGAGCACTGCCCCCTAGAGTTGGAAACAACTAGCACATATGTGCGAGGGAAACCTTTACCTTTTGTGATGACCCCGCTCAAAGTCATTACATGGCAAACAATCAGAAACAAAAAGAGCAAACAAACTTTAATAGACCAAATTCAAAGTTCTCCATTCTGGGTTGAAAATGGGTTAACAAAACTGGCATGACTGCCAAGATGCACGCTGGCCGCAGTCCAGAGTCCATTAGGGAGATAAGCAAAGCCAAGAGTTCTGAAGAGTCTTATCAACAGAATTCTATAGACACACCAATGTTCATGCCTTGACGTCAGCAAAGGCAATCAGCCCTGGCTAGCTCTTAAAAGGTCCCCTTCTTACTCCCGAGTAACCCTTGCATTCCTGAGCCCTTTTTTCCCTACATCTCTCCCTGTCGTCCACTGGGGGTGTTGCGCCTTCGTCAGAGCTCTCGCTCTCAGCCTCCAGCTCCCCAGGCTCTGTTGTGGCTTGCTCTTCCTCACAGCCCAACTCCTCCTCACGGTCCTTTGCCAGCTGCTCCCCCTCATCCTTTGAGTCAGATGCTGGCAGAGGCATGACAGCTTTATGTATGACAAACATTGCCCATTCTCATTTTATGGATGCTGTTTTTAATGGATGCTATCCATTTTATTTGGAACAGTTCCTGAATATCCTTTCAATTTTATTTCTAAAATCAGAAATGCAAGTTTGCTGTAAATATAATGCAAAACTCATATTTCTATAGGAAAAATTATGCTTAGAGAAAGAGTACCATTCTATCTTAAGAAACCTGTGTCTGGAAGGGACAGAAAGTTACTTAATGCATTAATATTTTTCTAACCATTAGAATGGAAAGTAGTGCTTTGGGAACTATGTATGTCAATTTGCATGTCTGGAATGTAAATTTTCTCCTCTGATTCAGATGAGAAAATAACTTGGTCAAATTGAGATATTGATCTATAAAGATCAACTATAAGTGCTGATATGTAACAAAACCAGAAGGTTCCCAGCTAAAAAAGGCTGATTTGATGGTTTTATTTATTTTCAGGCTATCTTTATATGTTCATAAAATAAAATACATATACTACATTTCATTACTGATAATCTTGAAATGGGATTGGATTATTTTATGCCATAGTAGATTTCTCTCTATTGCCTGAAATTTGCTACTAACATATTTGTTATGGTGAGAATTCTAAAATGCAGGTTGCCTAATAATTTGAAATTATTTTATTTTCCAGTGGACAAAAATATAGCTTCTATTACATTAGTGTACTCATTTGCAATAGTTGATGGATCAGTTAGATCAGTTAGATGGATCAATAGAAAAGATGTGGATACTCTGTAGAGAGTGCAGAGAAGAGCAACAAAGATGATTAGGGGACTGGAGACTAAAACATATGAAGAACGTTTGCAGGAACTG
>JANHFP010005939.1:2917-13304 GCA_032468135.1 Calamaria suluensis | reverse complement strand
ATGCCACAAATTGTTTCTGACACATTCTTTAGTCACTCATGTTATTTCTCTCACAGTCATTGATAGGTGGTGAAGCTACTGGCTGACACATTTCTCTACCCATGTCAGATGGACCCAACTGGACTTCAGACCTGCTTTCTTAGGCAATACTTAGATAGTAGCTGCAAATGCTAAAAGTTGGCAGGGGGGAGGTGGAGGAGGACAAGACCACTTTTGTTGCTATTTAAAAAACTTGGGTGAAGCGGAAAGAGAAACCTGGGCAAAGAAGAAATTACCAAAACAGGCATAAAGTAAGAAGAGAGTGCTTTTGTCTTTCACACTGGGATGAAAAAAGTTAAAGAAGCAGGTGGTGTGGGGGAAGCATGGGGGAGAGGCCAGAATGATAAGTAATGGAGGACACTTTGCCTAGGACCTTTCAAAGTTTTAATTACTCCTGTTTTGTATCTAATCAATGGTCTCAAAGTAGAACATTGCTAGTGCCCTCCTCATTCATCTAGTAACAACAAACTGTTCATAAACAGAAGTCAGGTTCTAGCCAGAGGAGAATTTTCCTGCATGGAGGACTATTTCCTTTGAGTAACAGACACTCCTTGCGATCACTGGCAAGTTTCAAATATCAAGGGGCAAAAAAAAAGAATTTTTTTGTCAATTTCAATTGAAAAAAATTACAATTTCAAAGGGAAGAGCAGGTTCTGTAGTAAGTCTCAAAGATTTGCTTTTACATGTACTTAAAGTTAAATGGCAAAATAAACAATTTTACCTAACACAGCTATATGTTTAAAAAAAACCTTATTGTTAATGCTCTTTCTGTAATGCTTGTGCAATATGAAAGTCAGAAATGGGGAACTGTCCTGGCAGTTCCCAAATGGAAAGTCAATATTTGCAAGCAGGGTACCATTCCCCTGTTTCTTAGACCTTAGGCATAGCAATGTGCCAACTGCTCAGAAGTGTATGTGTCTCTGAGTCAATCTGTTGCCTATATATACATATATATCATATATACGACATATATATCATGGCAAGGCCAGCTGGCTTAGCAAGTTCATGCTGTGGCAAGGCAGGATGTCCGGTGTAATGACATCAACTTTGGAATCTTGCCCAAATGGCATATGCTGCTAGGCCTCACATAGACTGAGAAATAACATTACAAGACTGTATAGGAAAGAGTATTAGATTATGGACTAACAATACTAGTCCATGATAATTGATTCCCCCCCTCCTGTCCTTCTTTTGCTCAGACATATTTGATTTACATAAACCACTGTAAGATTCTTAGCTAATTATATTTTCAGAGTGATGAGAGAAGGGCAATAATATCAACACAACTACATCACATAACATTTGTGAAAAAGGTCTTTGTTTCTCTGCTAGAAGACTTTCCTTCATTGTGCTTGCCTGGTATCCAGGAAGCAGAGGCAGAAGTACAACTAGAGCTGCAAATATTTTAATTTGTTTTAGTTTCCTTGTGATGTGTAAACAAACATATTACTACTCCACATCCCAGGATACATTTTAGACAACAGTTCAGTGTATTTGGATCTCATTATAAATGCAGTCCCTCACATTTTGTATCAGGTTCATGTATTATCATTTGTGCATGCCATTCATTTTATATTTCACATATTGTGACTTTAGCAATAAAAAAACATAATTAAATTAATGTTTATTAATTAAAATAAATGTGAGTGTATATGAATTGATTAAATCTGAATCTATTGTTATATAAATAACCAATGAAAACCTTACAACAACTTCTTGTTGTTAGCTGCGAAGTCGTGTCTGACTGATCGCGATCCCATGGACAACAACCTCCTTATCCTGATGTGAGAATGGCTCATTAACAATTGTCTGATCATTTGTTTACCTACAAACCCTTCATCTAAATCTCATTATATCCATCCTATCTACAAACTATCTGTACAGATTCCCAAACAAACGCTGTATGCTAGCTACCTTATAATAAAAGGTGAGTTACTTTAGTTTCTTATTAAGAAAATGTTCCCATAGGAGAAGGAAGGACCACTGGAATGGCACCAAAGATGAACTCAAAACACTACCAAAAAACTTTGAAAGGGCTAAAACAGACCTTGCTCAATCTTATTTGTGTAAGAAGGAAAGGGACGGGAAAGATTACAATTTCCTTATTATATGTATATTCCAAATTAACTTAAATGACCTGTGAATTTTGAACAGTATGGTACAGAACCTTTGTTCTTTTAAGCTACACATTCTTCAAATTTAAACAGAGAAGTTTAAATAATAATACAAATAATAATTGTTCATATACCTTTCTTCCTCCTCAAAAAACCAAAGAAATTTGTCAGGAAAACATCAGCATAAAACCACAGAAAAGGAACAAATTATAGGAAACTGTAGCATAGCATAAGTGACTAGCGATTAACTCACTAGACACTATGCTATGTTGACTCAATCTCTGGATCAGGATTTCTGCCTTGGGAACATGAGTTGTTAGAATTGATCAAGCTAAACCAATGCAAAAATGGAAAATCTAACCAGACTTTGAATGCAATTACATCCTGAAGTAAAAGCAAAGGCCTGGCAGCTTTATTTCATTCCTATGAAGCTCAAGATGAAGCTAATTGAAGATGGTGAGGAGGTGATTCAGTGTGTGATAGAAACATGTCCTTGCCTTAGAACAGAGGTCTTCAAACGTGGTAGTTTAAAGACTTATGGACCTCAGGTCCCAGAATTCTCCAGCCAGCATAAGTTGAAGTTGGAAGATGAAGTCCACCAGTATTAAAGCTGCCAAGTTTGAAGACCTCTGCCTTAGGATATTGTTTGAATAGGACCCAATGCTAAGACATATGATGACTTATTTTATTTGGACAGAACATGTTTTATAAATACATGAATTAAGTTACATTAATGAATTGGTTCTTCTGACAATTTTTAAAAAGATGGGTTTCAAGAAGACGAGGAAACCTGATAGATAAAATGTTTAAAGAGGGAAACATACTATTTGGAAGAGTTTATTTTAGGAATGAAGAGATTTTATTTTTGATTCTTTCTTCATAAAAATCATTCAAGATCTTTAGGCAGAGGCTGGATGGTTTAGTGGATCTGGCACAAAAAGGGATTGTACTAAATCACTTTGAACTTTATGATTTCACTATTTTGTAATTTTTACTCTTACAATACTTAGAGATTTTTAAGTCATTCTTGCTTACTTTGGCTCTGAACATGTTTCTTTATGAAACAATCACATCAGTGCTTATGGTGTTATATGTTATGGTGTTTTATACATATATATAAACTATGATATCATCGCTGCCGACTTCTCATCTCTAAATTGGCAAATCGTACTCAATGACTGCAACAGTTAATAAGACTATTATAACACCTTTCTACTTCAGGTTCATAGATTCATTAATTTATAGGGCACATGGTGGCTCAGCGTGGTAAGACAGCTGAGTTTGTCGATCGGAAGATCGGCAGTTCAGCGGTTCGAATCCCTAGTGCTGTGTAATGGGGTGAGCTTCCGTTACTTGTCCCAGCTTCTGCTAACCTAGCAGTTTCAAAAGCATGTAAAAATGCAAGTAGAGAAAATAGGGACCACCTTTGTTGGGAAGGTAACAGTGTTCCGTGCACCTTTGGCATTTAGTCATGCTAGCCACATGACCACGGAGACGTCTTCGGACAGCGCTGGCTCTTCGGCTTTGAAACGGAGGTGAGCACTACACCCTAGAGTCAGGAACGACTAGCATGCATGTACAAGGGGAACTTTTACATTTACCTTTATGTTGCTTACAGTACATGACAGACTTTATAGTTTGACATTCTTCCTTTTGAAACAATTTCTTAGCATTTATTTACTTTAAAATGCATGTACCTAGACCCTTGGGGTAGCAGTGGAATTTTCATGGGTATTATATTCAACTGCTCTCTGTTTTAACATTTTTATATTTTTCTTATAAAGCCTCTAATTCTGAAAGGCATAAATTATCCCATTTTATGTCTAGCATAAAAATAACATTTTTCCATTTTTTTAAAAAAAAATTAAAATGCACAATCCTGCATTTGAATAACATTGTTAAGATAGTTCTGGTCTGACCTCACTAAAGATATTTCCATATGAAAAGTTTAATCACTATTTTCTCTTTATACATGCAACAGTATACAAAAGACTTTTGTTTGCATCAGAAAGGGAGGAAATGAAAAGATTGTCTTTCTTCTTAAATGTAGCCAGCTTGTGTTTTATTTAAAAAAAATATTTCTTAACTATTTAGGAAGAAAACACTTGTATAATTGCAAAAAAATGCATTTTTGAAACTCTTAAAAATTAAGTACAATGGCAGTTTGTGTAATTTTATTAGACACTGGCTTATGCTCAAAACAAGGAGCCAATCACTATAATTTACAAAGAAATACAATAAATCTCACTCCAGAGAGATAAACTTGGACCAGAAGTCTCTCCGGTTGCTCTTTATTCCAGAGACTAATTCTGTTAATTCTAATTCTAATGTTGTTGTTGTTTTTTAATCAAGATGGCAACTACATACCTTATTGCAACATGTGTAAGAAAAAATGCATTTTGATAGCATGGTTGTGACCGGGGTTGAAATCCAGCAGGCTCTGACAGGTTCTGAAGAACTGGTAGCGGAAATTTTAAGTAATTCAGGGAGCCGGAAAATACCACCTATGGCTGGCCCCAGATTGGGTGGGAATGGAAAGTTTGCAATATCCTTCCCCTGCCACATCCACCAAGCCACACCCACTAAGCCACACCCACAGAACCGGTAGTAAAAAAAATTGGATTTAACCACTGATTGTGACCACCATTTCATTTGTTTATAACCCTCTTCCTGAAGGCACTCCAAGTGGCTTCTCAAGACTTTCTGTGAAATTTCAATGCTGTATGCTGACCTTATAGTGCCTTACATACTGGGATAATGGAGAAGAACAGTTTCTTTCAAACTATTTTATGCTGAAGCAATGAGAAAGGGAAACAATATGAATGTGATGACCCAGCATGCATTACAGAAAGGAACTCAATCTTTAACAGCAGTCTTTATTTTACATCAACCACAGCTCCCCCAGAGTCTCCGATAAGGTTTTTTTTCTTTGGCATGAAGAAAAATACTAAACAAACCTTGAGTTGGCTGGCTGCAGACAAGATGAACTCACACTTCACTTAGAATTGATCACCCAGGGCAGTGGTGGACTTCAAAAAAAAATTACTACCGGTTCTGTGGGCATGGCTTGATAGGCGTAGCATGGCTTGGTGGGCATGGCAGGGGAAGGTACAGTAAAATCTCCATTCCCACCCCACTCCAGGGGAAGGTTAATGTAAAATTCCCATTTCCTCTCCATCAGCTGGGACTTAGGAACAATAGAATAGATGGGGGAGGGGCCAGTCAGAATTTTTACTACCAGTTCTCCAAACTACTCAAAATTTCTGCTACTGGTTTTCCAGAACCTGCTGAAACCCACCTCTGACCCATGAGATAAACAAGTTCTTTGGCTGCTAATTGCAAAAAACCTGGCAGGAAAACAAGGATGCCAGAAACCATGACCAGTAACCCATGAATAATCCACTTTGACTCCAGCAGCAACCCTTTGCAAAATGCTTGCTTATAACCCAACTGACATATCTGTGTTCCATCAATCATTTTCTCCCAAGTAGGCTTTTCTACAGCCTCCTTCTTTCCTGCTTATGCTTCCTAGGATGGAGAGGAGGTGGGCCTGGTTCCTCATCTGAACTCCTCCTCTCTGGGTCTGCCTCTACCCACTCAGCACAGCCTGGCCCTGCTCTTCCCCACCTTCCTCTGCAGTCCCTGTTTCCAACACATTGCTCTCTGCCAGCTGTTCATCTTCTTCTTCTGAGTCAGGTTGGGAATGGAAGAGAGGAAATGAATAATAAATTAAAATTAAAATCTGACTCTACAAAGAAATTTTAACAATTCCTATTCATAATAAGGGAGATAAACCAGGAATGGTTGAACTGATTATTTTATTCAAAGAGGAAAATATGTTTTCTCTTTGTATCTCACACCTCTTTTTTCCTGCTCTCTTTCCTTTCCTTAATTTCATTTCTTTTTCTTCTTTTCTTTGTATTTTATATAATTATAAATATAATTAACAAGTAACTAATTATTTCCTATTAGTGTTAAGAAGCTGGAATTTTTATTTAATGTTATATTAATGCATGTAATAATGAATTCTGGGTTGATCTATATTGATTTCAAAGCCCCATCCCGTCTTTATGCCATATGATCATGTACCATCTTATGACTATATTTTCATTATATATCATACACTATGTCTTGCATCACTGCAAGTGTACAAGTTCAAGAATATAGATTCGTACTTTAAAAAATAGCTTGCAACAGCATAGAAAAGATTTTTGGCCAGTGCTATTATCATCATGCTGTTCTGCACTGCATAGCCTTAAATTATTCGTCTTGACACTCTACAAGATACTTTTCCTGCTAACAATGTGCTGAAAGACCAATCTGAAGGTGTGAATAATTATTCTTATATTTCATGCTAATAATACTTACCTATAATAATAAATTATACTTACCTATTATGCTAATAAATACTGCTATTCTGGCACGATAATCCAAATGTTCATGCTGTATAAAAATCCCCTAATAATTAATTTAAATATCTGTATAATATTCCTAATGATTATCTGAAAACCATACAGCTTTAAAAACAACAAAACTTTGTTTTTGTTAAACAGCCTCAAGAAAGCTCCTGAGAAATAAAGATCTAATAGACACACAAAGGGTGAACCACATATATTCTTCAGCACATCAAGTCTATACAACACTTCACTAGTAACAAATAAATACAACAGCACTTCAAGACAATACTGTTACATGGAATTGCTTGTAGAGCACAGACAATCTCTAGTACGTTATTACTCCTGGAAGTGCTAGATCCACAAATTTTCCCATGACAATTCTGACTTCAAAAGAAATAGAAAACTTTGCTAGCATGACAGATTAGCTGTTTTATACACATTTAAATGAAAGCTATTCTCTCAGTTCGCTGTATCAGAAACATTATCATTATATGGTACTAGAATTTAAGAAGGTCTGAGATTAATACTTTATCATCTATCTACATAATACAGTCAGATTTGTGAATAACCTGGTCCTGAATTTAGCTTAATTTTTTAAAAAAACATCAAAGTAGAAGTGATGGGACACATTCTATTTGCTGGCCACATAGAGTATGCTAATGAAAAGCATACACTATTTTCACTAATGTCTCCACCTGCCACTGAAACAAAACAGAAGAATAGCATAGATGATATGAGATATCTGGGTGACCTATCATCAAACAGAATGGAAAAATAAAGATCTAAAAGAAAGAAAAACGCTGCTAGATTTCATCAGTGGCTATCAATCATGTCAGCTATGCACTAAAACCATTGTCTACATCTCCAAGAAAACAACATTGGAGAAACAAGGCAGCCTGAAAACAAGCCGTTATAATATTTTATGCTCTACTCAGTAGGTTCTTATACAGTGGTGGGCTTCAAATAATTTAACAACCGGTTCTCTGCCCTAATGATTGGCTGGGTAGGTGGGTGGGGCTGGGTGGGCATGACAGCACTCAGCCTCCTGCAGCACTCTGCCAGCCAAAATTGGGCATGGGGGTTAGTTACAAAGTGCGGACTTTGCTTTGTAACATCCAGATCCAGCCAGCAAGGGGTGTGAACTCCATAGAAAACACCCTTTTGTTTGGTTATTGTTGTATTTTGAATGCTGCACGCAGGTGCATTAGGCGCAAATGCATGCAGAGTGCACATGTGGACACAAAACACATGCTCACTAAACCAGTTGTTAAACTAGTTGCAATCCACCACTGGATATTTCCATTCCTCTTTTACTGGTTACATATTATAAAAAAAAGATGTTGAGATTCTAGGAAAAAAGCAAAAAAAAGCAACAATTATTAAGGAGCTGAAGGCTAAAACATATGAAGAATGATTGCAGGCATTGGGTATGTCTAGTTTAATGAACGGAAGGACTAGGGGTGACATGATAATGGTGTTCCAATATTTGAGGGGCTGCCACAAGGAAGAGGGGAATCCAAACTATTATCCAAAGTACTAGAAGGCAGGACAAGAAACGATGGATGGAAACTAATCAAGGAGAAAAGCAACCTAGTACTAAGGAGAAAGTTGGTAACATTTATTTATTTATTTTATTTTTTAGATTTATATACCGCCCCATCTCCTCAGACTCGGGGCGGTTTACAGAATTTAAAATAACATTACAATTACAATACATTACAATATTTTTAAAATCAAAATAATTAAATAATTAAATAATTTTTAACTCAAAATCCAGAATCTAAACTTAAAACTTAAAAACTTAAAACTTAAAACCTAAAACTTAAAACCCCTCCCTGCCTTGTGCCTCCTCTCCTGATTCAAGATCCATCATAGAGGACATTGAGAGCAATTAACCAGTGGGATGGCTTGCCTTCAGAAATTGTGGTGCTCCGGAGCCTTTCTAGGAGCTTGGGTGTTTCCTGACTTTCAGACTTCCTGACTTGGGTGTTCCCTGACCTCTAGTGGGCACAGAAGGCCCAAAAATCATTTGGACAGTCCATGCATGTGCGCCAGAGCTCAGCTCGCGTGTCCACCGATATGGCTCTGCGTGCCAGCCATAGGTTCACGTGTCATAGATTCGCCATCACCAGCATAGGGTCTCTTGCTTGAGCAGACGATTGGGTTAAAAGACCTCCAAGGTCACTTCCAGCTCTGTTATTCTATTATATGATGGAGATGTTAACACAAACTATGACTGGACCTCGAGGCACATATGAGAAGCGATACCTATTTTGTGTCTGATACCACTTCCACCACCACCCCCTCACATTTCTTCTCTGTCTCCTAAGCAACAGGCTGAAGTTAAAGAACAGATAGCTCTTATCAGACATTGGAAGCAAATACAATTTCTTGTATAGCTGTTTTGAAATTAGGCCTGGGTCCAAGTGCAGTCAGGCCAAAGAATGATAGGCCCACTTTTATGATTATTTTCTCAGATTAGTAGTAGAGTCCTGTCTGCTTCAACATGCTTTAGTAATATTGAAAGTACCACGTGTGTCCCAAAGGTGGGTTCCACTTTTACTACTGGTTGTGTTCTTGCATGCGCTTTCAACCAGCATGCTTTGCATGCTCCACGCATGAGCAGTAGAGCACGGAACAGTATGTTTGTTCACATGTGTGATTAATGTGTTCTCTGTGCATGTGCATTGGAGCACACACAGCAAATGTGTTCTCCCTGCATGTGCAGTAGAGCACATTAGATGTGAGCATGCACAAAGCATCCTGGTCTGTGCTCTACTGTGCTCTGAGCATGCTCACAACAGTTTTGTAGATGTCAGGCATGGCAGTGAGCTCTGCCGCACCAATTCTGCTGTAGAAATAAGAAGAAATTGTGCGGGGGGCCCATGGGAGGGCCCAGTTCAAAATGGTAAGAACTGGTTCTGTGACATCATCCAGTCATCACTACTGGATTGCCCGAAGCAGTCCAAACCAGGAGCCACCCATCACTAGTGTGTGCAGGGGGGGGGGGTGTCGAGACGCCGTTTTCTCAACAGCAATGGCATTGTGTGGTGTCACCAGGGTGTGGTTGCAAGACAAGCAACATGGAGCTGAATGGATTGTCATCACAGGTAGCCTGACTGTTGGATTGGTTGCTCGGTAGTCCTAAAATTGAATTGGCTGCTGAATTTCCTCATTCTGCTATGAATGCTTTGGCTACAACACTGCCTTTATTTGTGTTTAACTTGTGATTTATTGCTTGTGTTAGTAAATTGAGTAAATTCGAACTGCATTTACTTTCACTATGATCTTGTGTTCTTTACTCTTCGGCGTCATCTCAGAAAGCCGACAACAGGTATACGCCTATGTATATAGATATGTTTCCCTGTGTATGAGCAAAGTGATTCATATTATTGCTAAGGAGCTATACTTTCTGATGTGAATAGCTTCCTCTATAATCCTTTATTGGGACTTGCATGAATATGGTAATTGAAAAAGGAACAGGAACCAAAGGATAAAATAAAAACCCCACAAATATGTTCAGCTTTTCCAAATGCCACATTGAGTGAATGGAAATATGTTCTCAGCAGTGCAAAAGAAACAGTTACTGTTGTCCAACCTTAGCTTGCAGTCACAGCTACAAATAGAACACAGACTTTCTCCTCTTGCTGTGTGGTTTCATGCAGAAGAAATTCAAGATTAGGCAAGTACAAAAATGCTGGCCCACCAAATGTATGGAGATGTGTCCTTGCCCAAATGATCTACCAATAATTTATAGCTACTCTTTTTCTTTCTTTCTTTCTTTCTTTCTTTCTTTCTTTCTTTCTTTCTTTCTTTCTTTCTTTCTTTCTTTCTTTC
>JANHFP010005938.1:34017-46463 GCA_032468135.1 Calamaria suluensis | reverse complement strand
CTCTCTCTCTCTCTCTCTCTCTCTCTCTCTCTCTCTCTCTCTCTCTCTCTCTCTCTCTCTCTCTCTCTGTGTGTGTGATATGTTGTGTTTCCTTCACATTCTCATGAGAAAGTATAGAAGGGATATATTGATCCAGTGCTAATAGGAAAGTATTAGGTTCATAACCTTGCCTCTTTACTGTTGTCTGGTACAAGGAGGAATGCTGTCCAGACTTCATTCTAGACTTGACTAGGAAACTCTCTCTCAGCTCCACATTCCCAAGCAGATACAAGAAGGTTAGGTAAATAATTTTACTGCACTGAATTAGGGAACTCAGTATACAAAGAGGTGCTGTACATCCTTGACTTACAGCAGTTCATTTAGTGACTGCTTGAAGTTACAATGGCCCTGTAAAAAATGACTGAGGACAATTTTTTATACTTATGATGGTTGCGGCATTCCCATGGTCAAATGATCTTGATCATTCAAATGCCTGACAAATGGCTCACATGTATGATGGTTGCAGTGTCCCAGACTCATGTTCCTTCTGGCAAGCAAGGTCAATGGGGAAATCAGATTCATTTAACAACTGTGTTACTAATATAAGGACTGCAGTGATACACTTAACAAATGTGGCAAGAAAAGTCATAAAATCCGGCAAAGCTCACTCAGTTGTGGTTTTAAATTGAAGACTAGCTGTACATTGAGGCTCATAGGGTACCTGTTGTATTATATTTCAATCCCCATGTCTGTTTGTATACTTGTATAATTTGTTATAACTACTCCCAAGGACTCAAATCATGATTCTCTTCCTCCCCTCCTTTCAAATCAACAGACTTTGGGCAACTTTACTGTCACTTTTGATGCTATCTGCCTTGTGTTCTTATCTATAAGAGACTAAGACTCACAGGCTGTCACTTCACCAGCTTTTATCTTTACTCAACCTCCCTCTCTATGCTCATCACTCTTTCTTCCTTTGTAATGAGAGATGCTAAAATAGATTCATCTCCCTTTAATCATTAGAAAATGGAATCCTTCCATTTCTATTGCTTTAGCGCCTTTTCCTTCAATCCTTGTAACCCTTCCATCCTCTTAATCATTAGAAGAATATCCATCCATCCCTTGGTTAGAGTCAGGGAAGATTCCCTCACCATTTCTGCTCAGGTGCTTTCCCTATGGAAGATTTCTCCAGCCTATTCTGACATTGCCAGCAGAGGAGATCTGTAATGTCTCCCTCTTTATCCCCAATCCTCCTCAGAATCACAATAGCTGAGAAGCACCAAATCCAAAACATATCGCCAAATGGCTTTGGTTTATGAAGGTACCACAAATGGAACTGCTGAAAATGGTGAGCAGTAGGTGTTCTGCGGCTTCCTATATTTCGATGGTTGATGTATTCCATCTCAAATTATTCCTATTTTCCCATTGAGAAAGAAAGGCAGTATTATAAAGGAGGATTTTCAATGACTAGGAGAGAATAGTAGAAGATGAGGTGGAGAAAACAGATAGAAAGGCAACTAGTATAATGTAACAGTTAAGGAATTGGGTTGGGACCAGAAAATCCCTAGTTCAAGTCCACCCTAAGCCATGCAAGGTCCCTTGATGATTTTGGGCCAATGATTCACAGTGAACCAAATCTTTCACATAGTATTCTTATTGTGGGGAAAATACAAGGACATTTACAGAATACAGAATGACAGAAATGGAAGGAAAGGTCTTCTAATCCAATCCCCTGTTCAAGCAGGATACCCTATCACGGTGATGGCTAACCTTTTTGCCATTGCATGCCAAAAGGGGGGGTGTTGTGTGCCCACATGCCCAAACCATAATTCAATTCACCCCACCCTCCCTAGAAAGGCTCTGGAGCCTGGGAAGAGTGAAAAACGGGCCTTCCCCATACCCCCAGGCCCTCAAGAGGCTGGAAACAGCCTCTTTCCCGACTTCTGGTGGGCTCGGAAAGCCCGAAAATCAGCTAGCCAGTGCCCGCATGTGCATCAGAGCTGAACTGGGACAATGCTCGCATGCCCATTGATATGGCTCCGCGTGCCACCTGTGGCACCCATGCCATAGGTTCACCATCACTGCCCTATCATTTCAGACAAATGGTTGTCCAAGCTCTGCTTCAAACCTGTGGAAGCACCCACAACTTCTGAAGACAGTTCAGTCATGAAATTTCTCCTTATTTCTAGGCTGGGTCTCTCTTTTATTAGTCTCCATCAATTGCTTCTTCCTCTGCCTTACTATTATGCCCACATCATTTTGCTGGTCCTCTAATTTAGTTGCAGAAAATACAATTAGGTTGTTTGGAACAATCAGTTTCTGACAAACCCATGTTGGCTTCTGGTATGCTTCCCTAAGTTCTTTAAGAAAAGGCAGATATAAACCTAATAAATAACCACGATGCATTTTCACTGTGAGGGGAAACTGCATAGAAGAAAGAACAGAAGAGGGCGGATTTCTAAATGGTTTAATGAACTTGAGGCATGGTTGTGTATCAGGAAGGAATTTTATAGAAAGCCAGATGTGAATAGTAATAACTGATCAATAAGATGTTGAATAGTCCAAAGAAAGTGTCAGTTCCCTCTAATCTGGGAAGACTAAGAAGCTCTTGGTGCTGCATAGAGTGACACTGAACATGAGCTGAAATTGTGGTATCTGAGTAATGGATTCATAGAAAGATAGCAAAGTGATGACAGACAAAGACCTAGGGGTCAATAGAGTCTGCCCTTTGTGTTTATTTATTTATTGTTTATTTAATTATTATTGAATTAATTCAGTTTATTAATTTTTAATTTTCGTCAAATGATGGACATGTGTTTACCCTAAGCATGTTTGAATTCTGGATTCATGAAATGAAGTACTTGAAAAGAACCATTAAATAACAATAATATAGGTTTGTTGATTTGCTGGCACTTAAAATAGCAATAAAGGAATTGCTCCAAGATGGCCTTTGTCTATTGTCAAATAAATGTAGGAAACGAACAAAGGACAGATAGAATTTTATATTTATTATGTCAAATAGAACTTTCTGAAACAGTAGCATAAATTATGCAGTTTTATCTTGTATAAGACGACTGGTCAAGCTAAGGTTTCAGAAAACTTGTTAAACAGCTCAGTATTTTCAAGAACAGAGAGTAAGCCATAACAGGAAATTGAGCTTGATTAGAAAAAAATGTCAGTTACCACTTGAATGGCATCTTGGTCCCTGTCATATGGTAAATCATTAGTACAACACAAGGAGACTGTCACAAACTGTCAGTTCTTCCTGTAGCAACCTTGACCAGAAAATATTAATCCAAATAAAGACAGAGACGCACAGTATTTTGACAGAGATAAAGAAAGAAAAGGAAGATAGGGGAGGGGAGGATTCTACAGTTTTCAATTTAACACTGAACATCCAAATCTGCAAATTATTATTTTAGACTTATCAGTAGAGAAGAGACACACACAGTGGCTTTGAACAAATGTTAAATTGCTTTGAATCATTTATTTTAATAAAATCAATCATGTTCCCTTTCATGTCAGTCAAGGGAAATAGATTCTATTTCATTGTCTGCCATTATGGAGCTATTAAAATCTTACAGCAGAGACGAAAGGGGAAAAAAAGTTCAACAAGTTTTTTTCAATCTCTAAACCATTTAGAATGGTTGATACACACAGTCTTTTGGGGGTGGAGAGCGTGTGTGGCTTTTAAAAAAATATATTGTGTGGAAAGATTTTATGAAGAAAAAATAAAAAATGGTTTGCATAATCGTAATTCATCAATTCTGTCCTTTTAAGAAAGAATAAAATAAACTAAATCAGGCTGAGGCAAGTTCTTGAGAGGGTGAAACTGGGAAGGTGAATCATGGAGGTGAATGTGAAAAAATAGCAGAAGGCTTCAAATGTAGATCAAGATGTCAGAGTGGTAAGGATGGTGGGTTTCAGAAGTACTGAGAAATAAGTTAGGGGAAACCATAAACTAATAAGAAAAATCTAAAGAGAAAAGCTGAAAATCCTATATTACTTTGCTTCATATTAAGCAATCCTCTTCTAACTATAGATCGTGATGTCTGTAAATATACCCTCAGTTTCTGGCTGAAGTATTCCACCACCGTTCACACTTGTTTGCTGTTTTTACCTCACGAGCATGTAGCAGCTAAGCTCCCACCTCCTTGTATTTTAAGTGCTAATGGAAAGCATTTAAAAGAGTTATTTTGGTGATATTTCTAGCATCCTGTATTAAAGAGCTGTCTTGGAAATCTTTCCCAAATTAACTGTTGAATGGTTTGAAATAGCATTTATCCAACTAAAAAACAGGAGAATGTTGACATTAGAAGGATACAATCTTCAGGTGGGTGGCATTCTTTTCTGTGGGAGGATAAAAGCAAGGTACATAAATATTTTCAGAGACATCAGATCTGGAATGCTTTGATTGATGTATGGAATGAGATTAGGAATTATATTAAGGTTCCAGGATGGATTTTACCAATGGAGGCCATAACCTATAGCAACTTACTAAGCTACAAAAAGATTTGGAGATATACAGAACTATTAGATGAAGTGGGAAACCTAAAATCACAACATGAATTGATGAATCAAGAGATGAAAACAGACTGGTGGACATATATCCAATGAAAGACAAAATATAAAAGGGATAAGGAACAATATGGTATAGCTAGAGAAAAATTGGAATTGGATAAAATATTTTTAGGAACAGAAAAAAAATAATTTCCAAAATTTATAATTATTTATTATATTTGAGAACGGAAGGTGAGGTGGTAAAAGAAAATATGATTTGCTAGGTGAAAAGTTTTGGATATAATATTGATTTAAATCATTGGGGTAGGGTGTGGGATATTAATTACAGACTCACAATGTCACCTGCTTATAAAGAGAATTTGTACAAAATGTTTTATAGCTGGCATCTGTCACTGGCAAGATTGGCCAAAATGTTCCAAAACAGGTTGCTGAAATGTTGGAGATGTGGGTATGAACAAGGAACATATTACCACATGTGGTGTATCTGTCTGAAAATTGAATATCTATGTAAAAGTGGATGGAGGAAATAACAGGGCAAAAAATTAAAAAAAACAAACAACCAGAAACATTTCTGCTTGGGATTCCTGAAGGCAAAATGGATTAAAAAAACTAAATATATTATTTTACACATATTGACCACAGTTAGGACCACTATAGCACAAGATTGGAAAAACCCGGAAATACCTACCAATTTGGCAATTACTCAAAAAATATACGAATATGCAGGGATGGACAGACTGTACATGCTGCTGAAAAACAAGGAGGAAACTATTTACTATCCAGCATGGCATAAGTGGTACGACTGGGTAGAAACCATGTATAATATTTAAAATGCAAAAAAAAGATAGAGTGAAAAGATAATAAAATGGAATTTGGATAAATTAAGGTGAAACTTATAAGACCAAATTGATAAGTACTGTTGGTTAAGTTGTTAACATAATAGAGATAAGTAGTTGTATATTTTTTTAAAAAAATATGTTTTATATGTTTGTTTGTTTTCATTTTTCTTTTGTTCTTGTTGCTGGTGTATTGTTTTAAGTGAGTATTATTTGTAGAATGTTTTTTATATGCTAATACTTAATAAAAATATTTTTTAAAAAAGAAATAGCAGCATTTGGAGTACATACCCAGAAAAGAAGAGGTTGCCTGTTTTGTCCAGAGGTTTTGTAAGGAGTCGCAATCTTATATTTGTATGATATATGCTTCTGCGTTTAGTTGTAGGCTAAATTTTATACAGAAGAAAATGAGCCAGCAAAGCCAGAATGTGAGTAGGCAGCAACTTAAAACAGATTTGTCTTCAAATTACAAAAAAGAATAAAGCTCAAATGCTGTGTCTAATAAGGATAATGGCTTTCCAAACCACATGCTGTACATTGAAGAACCCAAGAGGTAGTAAATAAAGGTTTAAAGTAGCCCATTTAGACAAACAAATGGGTAGAAAATATTTTCTTTGTGGTGATGCAGAAGAAACACAATCTTATTTATGTGGTGGTGTGGAAAACTGGCTAAGCACATGTCCTTTTTGTGGTTACCACAATAGTTTGCATTTGATATTATGTGTGGGGAAATTTCCTTGGAGACTCGATGCCATAAATAAAGACAATAGGCCCAAAATGTGGGTTTTTAAAAAATGATACATGGAATGTTACAAGAAGAACATTAGGGGTCAATAAATCCAATTTCCAGGGCCTCCCAGAAAGGGAATTAAGAACATTTCATTATGTAGTTCCCTGTTGAGAAGCTGTTCTCCATACACAGTCATTTGTGTAGGTTCTGAAGAAGAGTAACAAAATAAGCAGAAGAAAGCCCCTCAGCAACTAAGATGTCCTGATTGTGGCATGAGTTTGCTGTTAGGTCCTTTTTTTTTTACTTTCCAAATATATCTGGAGCTAAAGAAAGGGATACTTCCAGAGATACCGCTGTGGACTAGATTGCAAACTATGTTTAGTTGCAAACCATTATAATCAGAGAATAGTTCCAACTCATGATCATTCAGTCAAGTCTAACACTTGACCACTCTATGGATCAGCACTCTCGATGCCCCTTTGTTTTACACTGCCTCCTTCAAGTCTATCATGGTATTCCCAGTGTCATCCTTTATATTGTCCAGCAGCTGGTACTAGGGCAACCCCTTCTTTTTCCACTGATCACTCCCAGCAAGATTGACTTTTTGAAAGAGTAACACTCTCATAACATGACCAAAGTATGACAGCCTCTGTTTGGTGATCTTGGTTTCAAGTCTTATTTTTGGTGAGGTTCTGTCTAAGACATCTTTGTTTATTATGCTTGCAGTCTGTGGGATGTGCAATAGTCACCTCCAGTACCATAGTTCAAAGGTATCCGCCTTTTTCAGAGTTCAAGTTCTGCAAAGTAGCTATTGGAGAAATCATTGAATTAACTAATTTCCATTTGGTTGTGAGGCTGGTGTGTTTACTCTAATAGATGTTATTCATGCCAGATGTTGCAATCTTTCAAGAACATATATGCCTTCTGATTCCATGGCTGCAGTCACCATTTTGGTCATCTTTTAGGCAGATGAATTCCTTTACTGTTTCAATGGTCCCATTGTCTATCTGAACTCTGACATGTGTGTTTTCTACATTTGACATTATCTTTATTTTCTTAATGTTAAGATGCAATTCTTTTTTTTTTTCATTTTCATCTTTGACTGACATGCTTCCAACATGGAAGTATAGTATAGCATGAAGATACCTCATTGAAACATGGGAATATAAGAGTATCCAAATCACAATTGCAGGAAAATAATGGTAAGATATGCTTCTGGAATGGGACATCCAAGGTTCCTTGGAGTGTCAGAGAAAAATCCATTTTGTAATATCACCCCTGGATAAGTCCTAAGGGACCATGCAATTTTATTATAAACAAAGTTGAATCTGATCAGCCACTTTGGTCAATTTATATATGTGTGATATGTCCAGACATAAAATAAATAACAGTATTTCTGCAAGGTAATTATTGGGTATTACGTGTCACTTTTTTTTTGAAGAGATCAGGCTAAGAAAAAGCCATTGTATAAGCATGTTTTCAAAACCAGCTTCAAGAGCTAATAATCAGAAAAGATGCTCAAAGCATTTTATTTTCCAATACTACAATTGACAAATGACCTCTTTTCTCATAAAAAGACTGAAACACAGTATTTATTTTATCTTTTCACAACCAGCTGTCATCAAAGCCTTTAATAAACCATTATAGATAGGATTTGATTGAAACAGAAAATTCAGGATATCCCATTTTGCCACTTTCTTTATACCACATATCTCCTCAAATTCCCACATTCAAAACTACCTCTGAACATTGACAACCTTTGCAAATATATCATGATGACAGTATGCAGGAAAATTCAGGTGAGGATGGAAACCTGCTAAGTGGAAGCCTAACTGAAATTAAAATGCTGATATTGAATGGTTTTCTTATGAAGAGCCCTGTTTGGAGGATATGATAACAAGTGAACTAAAGACTTGATCCAGCTAGTATCATTATCTATCAACTATCTATCTGCATCTATCTCTCTATATCTACAGTACAGTGGCGGGTTCCAAATTTTTTTACTACTGGTTCTGTAGAGATGGCTTATTTTGTGGTATGGCTTGATGGTCATGTGATGGTGGACGTGGCTTGGTGGTCATGTGACGTGGCTTAGTGGGCGTGGCATGGCTTGGTGGGCATGGCAGGGAAAGGATACTGCAAAATCTCTATTCCTACCCCACTCCAGTGGAAGGGTACTGTAAAATCTCCATATCCATTCTCTCCCCAATCCAGGGGAAGTATACTGCAAAATCCTCATTCCTCCTGATTATCTGGGATTCGGGAGGCAGAGAATAGATTGGGGCAGGGCCAGTCAGAATTTTTACTACCGGTTCTCTAAACTATTCAAAATTTCTGCTACCGGTTCTCCAGAAGTGGTTAGAACCTGCTGAAACCTCTGTTACAGTAGATAGCTACGGTAGTTAGCTATCATCTATCTGTCATCTACAATGCAATACAGATGACTACAATGCAATACAGATGATCTACAGATAACTACAATGCAATACAGATGATCTACCAGAGGGTGAAGCATGGAGTAACTACTGTTCATGACTAACTGAAAATAGCTTGAATTAAAAAAAAAAGATTAAGTCAAAGACCCATTCAGCCTTACATTCTGTTCAGGTCTTTGTAGGAAGTTCATAAACAAGACTTATGTTCATGCATAAGTCCAGAAATAAGTTCTGAGAGGCATTATTCCCTAATCCTAGAAATAATGTAGTTGCTATGGAAAATAACCAATAACTTTATTCTAGTTGTGTTTTTTGTTTTTTTTTTTTGGTCTGGTGTAGAGTTTCCTGCATGGGCAGGGGATTGGACTAAAAGACCTTCAAGTTCCCTTCCAACTTTGCTATTCTATTCTATTTTATTCAATTCACTTTGATTCTAGTTGGTTTACCTAATATGTATTTTAGCCAAAAAAATCATTATATCATGCAATAATGTGATCCATACTTTCACTAACCATTGCATAAAACCAAAATTATGCTGCTGATATCCTGGTGGTGTAAAAGAAATAGGGAAAATTGCTTGTAACTCCCATCTCAGCTGAACTGTCCAGGAAGCAGAAACAACAGCAAAGCCAAGTCCATTAAATGCTTACACTAGAAGTGGTAGATGAAATTGATGGGATAGTGGCAACATAGGATCATAGTTAAAATGGTGCTTCAAAGTAATTTTTATTTAACATCTTTAAAATATTTAATAGCAGAGGTCAATAGGGTGCAAAACTAACTTAGCAGTTCTCCGTGTTGCTTAGTAACCAGGTAAGAGGAAAGAATTGTGCATCCTAATGTTATTTTAAAATGACACACACACACACCGCCTTATTATTATTATTTTTCTTGGAATTCCAGGTAAAGATACAGTAGTGGAAAATTTACTTCATTGCTTTGAGTTTTGTTGTGGTTTTTATTTGTAAAGTCATGTGAAGATTAGTAAAATTTGCCAAGTTATTCTGTCTTCAATAAATTACTTTAGAAAATAAGGTAGCATCTAACTCTGAATTGGACATTCAGGACAGATCTAAACTTACTTTTTAAAAAATGAAATTTTCAAGAGATATTCTGTTGCTCCTTTTCTGAAATTCTCAAAAATGTAAACTCAGCATGTATCTACAGAATTATTCATGTGGCTGCCAGAAATTGAACTAAAGAGAGTTGTTATTTATAGCATTTCAGTTATATAGACTCTATGAATAAACATGGACACTTAGGTTAGCCCAGATTTTTGAATGGTAAAACAGTAGATAATACAATTTATGCTGTGGATTTAATGGCATTTTTTCCAAATTTACTTTAAATATACTGAAGTAATAAAAACTTTTCTCTGACCGAATTGTATCTTGTTCCTTCCATTCAAGCAGCAATCACAAAAAGATGAAATAATGTATTTTTTGGCCAATGGCGTCTGGTAAATCTGCTAATATACATATACAAATGCTATGCAAGGCTATCACTTTCCAAAATGTAGAAGTGCTGCTTCTACTCTTAGGGTTAAAGATGCACCCATGACAGTTCCAGCATTTTTCTTCAGACAGCGCCTATTTACTCAGTTGAATTTTAATTTAGCATTTTTATTCTTGTTTGCATTGGTGCTATAAATGTACTGTATAATGACATTCTTTGGCAAAACAAAAGCTTACAGGAATATATTAAAAATGTAACTTGAGAGAAATCCATTATTTTAAAAATGTGGCTATTGGGACATTCCAAACCGATTCTCTGAGTAGTTGACATAAAAGTTGACTGAGGATTGTGCGCCAACGACATGTGGAAGCAACCAGATACCAAGGAGAGCGGACAACCAGACAGGAGACCATCCAGCTGACAGGACGTTATAGCAGCACAGCCATCCCCAAGACCAACCCTCCCATGAAGCCAGTTGAAATGCTATAGATGTGGAGGGATGGGTTCGGGAGTGAAATTCATCAGGTTCTGACAAGTTCTGGAGAACCGGTAGCAGAAATTCAAGGAAAAACAAAGTCCAAAACCACCTTTAGGACAACAATGACCTGTATGACTGAGAATCTCCATAGACATTTAGCCTTGGCATAACTTTACATATCACAGCAACATAAAGAATAACAATTGAATGCATTTATTATGTAAATAATTGGAAATCATAAAAAGCTCTTATTAGACATTAGCTATTTCCTGAAAACTTTAATACACTTAACCACTAACTTATTGTCTTAGTTTAAATTGCTTTACTTCCCCTAGTGTGACTGGGCTTAGAGAGATATTTTTTATCATTTTCATTGTGTCTCTGTGGCTAGCAGGCAAACCAGTTGGATTCTTTTTCTCTCTAAACATTGTCATCTCTTCAAACAGTTTTGATCTGACTCTATTGAGCTCAACCCTGCGTCATTCAGAGAAGAAAAATCATTCATATAGCTATCATCTCAATGTGGCACTGACAAATCTTATTTTTCCTGTCGCATAAAGGATGAAAACAGATATTTGATTACCATAGTTTCTAGACAGTTTTTTTAACTATGTATAATGGATGCATTTTTACCTTTAGCATACAGCTTTTGAACATTGCAGTTGTAAATAGTTTTTCTTTCAGATAATATTAACACTATGCAGTATTTGGGACAATAAATCAATAATAGAAAAAAGAAAATTAGATTTAAAACAAACATAAACATAACTATAAATTTCAGTTAAAATGTAACGTTACAAATCATAAGCATCAATGGTCCAAGTTTAACGTATTATTAAATTACTAAATTTCACTTTTAATGCATATTGTTCGAGTCAAGTTCCAGCCTATCTCAAAATATACAAACAGCAATCAACAATTTAGCCACACACTAAACTAATACAGGCAGGCAAGTATTCCAATGAACTTTTATGAAAAATTATAAATTTTTATTTATAATTGAATGCATAAAATGTCTACCAGAAAAGAGTAATACCTAAATTACTAATCAACTCTGTTAATATATTTAATATGATATTAAGTTTAGAAAATCTTTAACTGAATGAAAAGTTAAGTGATCCCTTAAAATGTTACGTGATCCCTCCCCAAAAAAGCCCCAAGGTATTTCCTCTTTAACAGAAATAGGTGAAGAGGACCCCAAAGATCTTGAAAATATAAGTTCTAAAATGAGACATAAAGAACAAATTGTATAAAATTATAATATTAAGGATCTGCAGTTTGGTATACTTGGAAGTAAACTTCACATACTTAACAGAATGTATTTCTTGATTAACATGCACAAAATAGTTCATGGGATACAGTAACACCACAAATACCATTTAGGGAGGTCAATTTCTTTTTTTAAAAAAAGATTTTGATAAAAATAACTTTCAAACTATATGCATTCCATTTTTTCTCTGTGTCACTATATTAGTAAAAAAAATATTTTTAAAAAATAACAATTCACAATCCAGACATGAATTCAAAAACTGTCTGTGATATTACTTCAAATCTCCAGGATTCTATAGTGCAGATTGAACAAAAAACAAGTCAGAAGTAGAAACTATTTGAGGCAGAAAGGATTAATTCTGAAGCAGGAGACATAGAGCCTCTCCTCCCCACTCTTGTCCCTAGCAGAGGAAGGATTTTCTTAATTTAGGGCAGTGTTTCTCAATCTTAACAGTTTTAAGATGTGTGGATTTCAATTTCCAGAAAGTATTTGTAAGATGGCTTACAAATTCTGGGATTTGAAGTCCACACACCTCAAAATTCCTGAGGTGTAGAATGGTGAGATTTCCAAGGGAACGTAAACCTCGTGACATTTAATTTCAGATATTGCAGTGGGTTTTTAGTTTCTAATACTTCTTTCTCTAACCAAAATTTCAAAAATGGAAGCTGGTGATTTTCCCATGCTTTATAATTACTATCTCTGCGAGTCCATTGCATCTTGGGTTGTAGTGCGTGGTCAAAAC
>JANHFP010005938.1:3652-16549 GCA_032468135.1 Calamaria suluensis | reverse complement strand
ATTTCTACTAATTTGTGTGGTGCTTGGATATTTGTATAGTTTTTTTCTCTCTTTTTTAAAAAATGATAAAAAATTTTTTGCATGGTAATAAAGTCATCGTTTTAATCCAAACTTTTGGTTTTCACTATTTTTATACTGTTCATACTACTGTACCTAGTACTGTACTGTACTGTACTAGTACAGGTAGTCTTCGACTTGCTGCCATTGACCGGTTGAAGTTACAATGTCATTGAAAAGTGTCTTTTGATCATTTTTCATACTTATGAACTTATAGTATTCTCATAGTCATATGATCAAAATGTGAGCACTTTGGCAACTAGTATGTATTTATGACAGATGCACTGTCCTGGGGTCACGTGATCACCATTTATAACCTTGATAGGGAAACTAGATTTGCTTAATGACTACATGATTCACTTATATGGAGTAATTCGCTTAATATCTCTGGCAAAAAGGTCATAAAATGGGACAAAGCTCATTTAACAACTGTCTTGCTTAACAACAGAAACTTTGGGCTCAATTGTGTTTGAGGAGTCGAGGAGTCTATATATACTATCTATACAGATGCCCTTTTGATAGAACAGAAAAGTTATCATCTTATGGACCACTTACACTTTATACATTTGAGAATACTCTTGCAGCCTGATTTGTTCTCCAAGAAAACTAAAATATATTTACTTCCCGAATCTGCACATGTGAACTCTAATTTCTAGTAGCGCTATAAAACTCATTTAATTGGATCCTTAAGTTCTGAGGTTTGAGTTGGTTTCTTCTTCACCTTTCCTCTTTAGAAATAATGTGTGTTACACAAGAACAACAAACAGCAAAAAAGACACTTTTGTGTTCTCATCTTTAATGTAAAGAATTCTTTTTTTCATACATTGTATGAGAGAAGAGAAGATCATAGCTTGATAGCTCCTCTTAGTTTTGCTGAACGTCCCCTGGGATTGTTTTTAATTTCTGTATCCTGGGGAGTGAGCACTTTCTTTTCTATAAGTTTCCATTTTGAACTACAATTTTCACCGAGTGATTCGTCCTCCCCTTCTAACATGTCCATTCTTGATCTCCTGATCTTCTGCCTTATACTAAGGTTGAACCTTTCTGAAATGCCTATCCCATGCAGAAATCTTTTGACAATACGATCTTCTAAAGAATGGAAAGTAATTGCTACAAGTCTTCCCCCAGGTTTTAGAAAATGTTCAGCTGCCTTCAAACCTTCATAGAGTTCATGTAGCTCATTGTTGACAAATATGCGCAAGGCTTGAAAAGTTTTGGTAGCTATATGTGCTGGTCTTGAAAGTTTGTCTTTTCGAGCATACAAAATGGTTTCTGGAAAAGCACCTATTTAAAAAAAAAAATGAAGATGAAATATTTTGGCATTCATACGCTTTGAACAGTCATTTTACAGTCATTTTAACAGTTAACCATAGTAGATATCTGGAAATTGATGCCATTTTAATTTTGGCTTTTGAAATTTTTAACAAGCTAGTGATAGTGATTCTGAATCTCTAGGTCATTCAAAATGCAATCTCATTTCTGGTAAGTTTATGCTGGTTCAAGGAAATATTTTATTTTATTTGAGTTCATAATCAGCCAACACAACTTGTTTCAATAAACAGTATCATCCAGCGTCATATATTTTATACACTTGAAATAAAAATAATCTATTTTTACTTTTCTGGAAGTGCAGTCATTTACATTATTTACCTGTTTTATTTGGCACCATGAAATATAATGAACTTTAACTGCTGCTGTTTTCCAACAAATGAATTAAAAATGTAGTTATTTTATTTCACTTTGTTTACAATCTTGCTATTTCTCCTATCAATCTGATTCTGACTCGATGCCAGAGTTTCTTATTAAAAAACTTACCAGTGGACAAACATTCCATCCTATTGCTTGAACTGCATTATTAAATAATGGAAATGAGGACTAATTTTGGTTGTTTGTTGAAAGGTTACAGTTGGGGAATATGCCTCATTTCCATTTCACAATTTGTAGAATTTACAATGAATGTCTACATTTAGATAGAGAAAATGTTTTGATGTCCGCAGCAAGTCATAGCGTTTAAATATTTTTTCATTTTAGATTTATAAATTAAAGCATCATATATATTTCATGTATATATGAAATTTTCCTTTGACTGGCATTTCTTGAGGCAATTAAAATCCTTATATAAGATGCATGCAATTCATATTTAGTTAGGCCATATAATGTAATTTCTATAAGCATGAATAGACAACAAATTATGAGTAGATGAAAAATACAGTACATTCATCTAAGGAAGCCCAGATCATCATGACATGGATTTATTTGCCTTAACTGGCACTTGCAGAAACTGGGAACAATTTACAAATCCTTGACAAATTGTTCAGATTATATATTAAAATAATGCATTGTTATCAGCTAAATCCAGACGTTCCAACAGAGCAACTCTCATAAAGCATATGTTTCATTTAATTTATATATCACCAAAACCTAGGGTTAAGTAGAGTTCAGTAACATCTGGAGAATTGTACAGTGCCTAGCTCTAACATTAAAAATGGATGCATTATGGCATTACAACTCCAACTGAAAATCTTACTGCAACTAAAAATGCAGGCCTAAGAACTTGTGTACAATGTAATCAACAATTTTATTTTGACATAGCCATATTTTTTTTGCAGATGTTTCCAAAGTAGAAAATCAACTATGCCAAGACATAAAGTCCATAGTGCAGAAAGTGCAAAAAGTGAAATCCACAAGTATTTCTCTTGTGGCCCCTACTGTCATGCCTGTCAGCGTCCGACTCGGAGGAACAACTGGCAGAGAGCAGTATGGGGAAGGCTGACGCTGCAGATGAGGAAGACCCAATGGACTAGTGGCGGAACCAGAGAGAAGTTAAGAGGCGGAACTGGGATCAGCTGCCCCACCTGTTCTGAGGCAGAGAAGCAGGGACAAGAGAGCTTTGGAAAAAGGTATACTCAGGAGAAAGTGAGGAATGAGATGCAGCTGAGCTGGAGGCTTTAAAACTAGCCCGTTTTGTAGGATTAATCACTGGAGTCAAATGCTGTTTTTGGTGTAGCTGCTTGGTAACTCTTTGCTTCCTAAGATTCTGGATTCCTGTTGATGAGATTTCTCAGCAAGCTTCAGACAGTGTTATCTTAGTAATTGTAAGTACCTTGAACTGAAGCCAGATTCTGTTTCTTTGTGTAGCTCTGCTTTCCCTTTGAAAAAACCCACTATTGCCAGAAAAGACTTTGGGTTTGCAATAAAGACTATTTTCATAAAATTGTTTGCATTCTTGTTTCGGCATCAAACTGGATCATCATACTTACACTATCCAGAAACTTGGTTCAAATTTCAACTTCCTTCCAAATTTACTCTTTTCTTGGCCCTTTTCTTTCTGAATAAAGGGTAAAAAAACAAACCCAGCTGCTACCGTTTCATGGTTTAACTCCCCCTCCACCAACCTCTTCTTAGACTGGATTATACTACTGTCCGTTATTGAAGTACAGACCTTGCAATACAGCTTTGGAGTCCAACAAAGCCCTTCCGCTGGTGGGAATTATGTCTCTCACTTCCAAAAGACTCTTGCAAAAATATATCTGGGTTTATTGTAGCAGGAGGGCTTGTAAAATATGTATGTATTTTATGCCTTGAGGACCTCATAGCCTGGGAACTATTTTTCCTGAATTTATAATACATTTTTTTAAAAAAAGTATCTCAATTATTTCCAAAAATACGAAGCATTGAAGGCAATTTCAGATGCTTAGCAAGACTTCAATTATACCAAGCTGAAATTGAAAAAATATATACCTAGCATAATAAATAGGACAATGTTGCATGAATATATGCTGAGCATCAGAGATGAATACCCATTTTATGATTATTCAGGAATATAGACATGCCTTTAAGTGGAATCAGAGCAAGGGTGGTCAAATATGTCATTTTTGAAATTTTGAAGTCCTCCAAAGTCATCAATTGTTTTGATGTTAGTTTCTGGGGCTTTTTCATGCATACTGTATTTGGCAACAATCTGCTTTTCAGATTTCTACCTTCTCAAAAAACCTCCAAGTCTTTTAGTTGGAGTTTTCTGCAACTTCCAATTTTATTGACAGTTTTTGGGATATCTGTTAGAGGATATAGTCCTCATATGCTATGCTTATGAAATGACTGAAGAATTTAGTTTGAGGCAAGATAGGGTTTCTAATTTTATTTTATTTTAATTTAAAGGATTTGCACGACATTTGTGTAGATAATGCTCTGTTTTCTTTCCTCTCTTTATATCAATCTCTAAACTTAAATTTAACCCTGAAATTCACTGGGGTTCTGAGTAACCGCCTGAAAGAAAGTCACTGAATGACTATGGATCAAGTGAGAAGACCAGCTGTACAGTGGTAAAACAAAGGGACATAATTGATAATTCATAAATTAGATCTGAATTGAACAGTTTCTTATTCACTTTAAAAAATGCAGCCTCACAATGGAGAGACCCATGAATCACAAATATCAGCTGTGAACAGGAACACTTTCACCTTAATTTTTCTAAACCAGCTATACCTCCATTCCTTGAAAGAGAAGAGCTAGCCATAATAATTAGCTTTGTTACCATTTCAATTTGCAATACTTACTGTAAATCAAACTTTAATGGATCATACACTAATTACCTAAATACAGTTATATATTAATTATTTATTTGCAACTTAATATATAAATTAATTAATTTGGCTTGTATGCTGCTGTTATTTTGTGTTGTACATTATAAATATAGCTAGTCCTCAACTTATATTAAAAGGGTCGGGCTCAAGGTTGACTCAGCCTTCCATCCTTCTGAGGTAGGTAAAATGAGGACCCAAATTGTTGGGGGCAATATGCTGATTCTGTAAACAGCTTAGAAAGGGCTGTAAAGCGCTGTAAAGTGGTATATACATCTAAGTACTATTGCTATATGACTATTTGATTGGTGACTGTTTGAAGTGATGAAAAGGCTTATGACTGTTGCAATGTGCAACAGTCACGTGATCAAAAAATCAGGCATTCAGCAACCATCTAAAATTATCCCAGTTACAGCATCTTGTGGTCATGTGATCGCCATTTGCAAACTTCCCAGCGGGCTTCCAACAAGTCAATCAATGGGGATGGCCAGCAGGGGTGAAATTCATCCAGTTCTATCCAGATCACACAATACCATAGGGCCAAGTGTACGAAGCCCCGCCCATCCACGCAGACATCGTGATGTTCCTTTTTTGCAACAATTTTCAGCCTCCGCACATGCAGAAAGTAAGTGAATTTCACCTCTGGTGGCCAGATTCGGTTAATGACTACGTGGTTTAATGACCACAGGAAAAAAGGTGCAGTCACAAGGAAGTAAACCACAGAAACTACCAAAAGCTGCCAAAAACCACGGTCACAAAAACCTGCAACAGTAGTAAATTTGAGCCAGATGTCAAACCCAACATGTGATCAAAATGTGACATTATCTGTGTGTTTTGTGTGTGCCCAACTGGAAACTTAGGAACTGGCTCATAAGGAGTTCTGGGGAGGTCAATAAGCAACTGAACAGTAAACAAAGACTACCTCTAATAATAAAAACCCTACAAACATTGATACATATATAACTTAGTATTTTAGTTATACTATCTATTGCCATAGTTGGCTGTCTTTGAAGAAGTCTCTATGAACTTCAACAGATTAGAATATGATATATAGGCTAATTGAAAATATAAATTTAGTCCTGGAGTGAATCGATGCACCCATTTCCAGTTTGTTTCTAAGTAGAGATCAAAGTACTGATTTGTTTGTGTTTTACATTTAGACTAGAATATCTGAAGAACACTGTCTTTTATTTAATGTCACACTAAGTTTGATAAACAGAAAAATATTTTCATATTTACATAGTGATATTGTTCTTTGCTTTTGATTTCTTTTCAAACAAATGAATATGGATACAAAGGTTGCAAAATAAAGAAGTAAAAGACCAGGGGGAAGCCAGAGAAAAAGCAAAATAAATAATTTGGTTGTTTTCCCTCCTAATGTCAGTTTAAACAGAATGTGTCCAGTCAAGAAAATGAAAATGGATAGGCAGAAAGATTTCATTCTTCACCGCTGGTGGCTCAGGAAAAAAAATCTAATCTAATCTTGTTTACACCTTTGCAAAAAAAAAAAATGCTGGCAGTGGAAGAAAAATCTGCTTGGTAACAAGCTTTACTAGAGATAATAATAGAACAGAATAGATTTCATTCATAAAAATACCATGCTTCTGGAAGATAAATTATTTAAAATCCCAAGGAGAAAGCAAGTATCTGTTGTTTAGTTTTAGTTTGAGGATATTCTGATATTGCATAATGATAAAATAGCTAATCGATGTGCATGTTAAAATGCACTAAACTGTAAGCTTCTGAATTAAATTCACACTGTGCTTGCCAGTATGCAAGATTTTTTTATGAGAGAGACTGTTATGACAGACTTTAAAAATTAATTCTTGTTAGAAGAATTTCCTGCTGAATCATATTTAATAAGTTTCAATGACGCAGCTTATATCCTTTCATCAAGGAAGTGGTAACAAATTTTAATATCCAACTGAAATGCTAGAAATTTTCAAATTATTAATTAAAATACTGTAAATTTGGATCAACCTTACTAAAATTTCTTTATCCTGTATGACTGTCTAAAGAGATAAATATGTTTCAATTCAACACTAGCTAGGAGATTTTGGGACAGTCACTTTTTCTCAGCCTTAGGAAGAAAGCCAGAGCAAACCACTTCTAAAAAATGTTGCCAAAAAAACCGGCTTGGACTTCTTCAGGCAGTTGCACACCAACCCATACACACCACCATCACTGGAAAATCTGCCTTATTGTGGTTTTGGCAACATAAATTTTCCACCCGATCATGAAAAAATAAATTGATTAAAATTCAGTTATTGCTATTGCTTATCTAATATTGTAAGGCACCTTCCCATCCTATTAATTGAAAAATAGGAAATTACAAAAATGACTATATACAAATATTTTCAGTAATCCACAAAGATGAAATAAAGTCCGCAAGGAGAGGGGCGGTATAGAAATCCAAAATAAATAAATAAATAAATAAAGGATATTAGGAATATTTCCGTCATAGGGAAACGGAGAGCCAATTTAAATAGGTTTAAATAGTTTAAGGGACAAATAATCACCTCTTATCCTGGGATATTTATTTGCCAGTAGATGGCAATGTCCATTCTCCAGTAGTTTTGAAAGTCTTAGTACCTACACATGTTCAGCATCCTGAAGCTAGCAAAACATTCTCATTAACTACACAATCCTTGAACAACAATATGGAACTCTGGAAATATGTTAAAAGTCAGATTCAACCATGCTAATCTTTATGAATCAATCATCAGTCTCCACAAAGGAAGGTTGATATTTGTTTTCTCAAATTTATATGGCCACTCATTTCATGTGAAGTGATTCTGGGCTTGTACAATAACACCTACTATTAAAGAATACTACAAAACCACTTAAAACAATCAAAACAGTAAAACAGATAAAAATGCTAGAAAACAAATAACAGAGAGAACAAGGTGAATTAATTTGAATATATATACTATATATATATTAGTATTTGTAAAATTATAAACTTTGGGAAATGCCATAATTACAATATCAATACTAATCACAGCATACTCCATGTTTGTGCTGAGCAGCTTTAAGGTCTATTCATGTTTAACAGGAGTTAAATTACACATCAAGTGGTTTCTAAGACCACAGATGATGGCTTCCTATAGGAAATTGTGAAATGGTGATCCATCAATTATTTAATTATTAAAAACCTGTTGTACAGCAAAATCTGCCTCTTCTTTCAAATTCTATATACTCATAGATCTTCAAATTCAAATCTTCAAGTTGATAACCCAGAGTAGGGGATTATACTCAATGAAAAACAATTAAAAATTAAAAGTCTGTATGATACCTCCCTGCACAAGCTAATTTTCTTCTCAACTAGATTTTGTAAAGAAAAAAGATCATATTCAATTAATCTCCATGGGAAGGGACTTTAAAAAGAAAATCTCAGAATTCAAAGGACTCTATATCTGATCAACACATTCATTCAAGACTGGACCATTTTATAGGTGGGTGGGTAGGTGGGATTGTCACAAACTCCTAAGCATTTCTCCAAACATGTAAGCATATGTTTGATTAAATCCTCTTAATTTTATTTGTGTCAGTGATTGAAATATTTTACTAATCAGCCTGTCTTTATAGCCAATAGATAGCACAATGTATAAATAACCAACCTGTCTTATAACAAAATAAGATTGTGGAAATAAAGACAAATAAATGGTTTCATTCTGATAGGTAAAGGCTTCTTGTCTAACATTCCTTCTATTCTTATCACCTCAGATTTCACCCTGATAGGCAAAATTATAGATGTCACCATATAAAAATCTATTATTAAACTAATCATCATTCGACAATATAAAAAGGCAGAGCACATGGGGGAAAAAATAGCTGACATCAGAACAGGATAGACAGGATTAGATCCCGCACGATTTCCGAGTACAAATAGATCCCTCTGGGACTTGTGGATTAATATTTTTTCCCTTTCGGACACTGCACAGAATTAATGAGGATACCTGCAATAATGCTGGCAAGCTGCCGCGTTCTGGTGATGGGATAGATGCTGCGTGCCTGAACAATTGTTGAAGCTATTTTTTTGGCATGCTTCTCTTCCCCATATGTTTTCAGGATGGACGCAAGTGCCTGTTGATCTAAAGCATTCACAACATCAGCAGCAGTGGGCGTGTCAGGATACCTACGCACAAGAACAGCCAATTAGTTCACTGACGTCAGCCTCCATTGACAAGGGGTGAAGCTTCACAGCATTAAGTCAAAGTCAAACGCACACTTTCTGCATACAACAAGTACAGAGGTTTCACAATAAGAAACTGCTTCTATCTTTAAAGTATCTTCTTAAACATATAGAGGTTCATTCCCATCATTTTAATATTATAAAGTTGATGAGCATAGCCGTAGTTGCAATATAATTCAGAAAGACAAAATATTGCATAAAACTAGAAAGTGAATTCATTTCAAATACAGACTCTTTCCCCCTCCCCGAGACATCACATTTCTTTTTCTGTTCCCTGATCAAAAAAGAGATCCTTAATCTCTCTGACCTTTTTCCTCAAATCTAATATTATGAAAAATAATCTACCATGAAGAAAATGTGATGTGTTTAATGATCACTTAAAGGTCTCACCATTCAGAAATGGTATTAAAAACAAACAAACAAAAAAGAATTGGAATCAATCAAGTTCAGTCATGTTCCTAAAATACCAGGGGGCAAGAGGCTAGAAAGAAACATGTATTTTAATTTGCCTTTTGAAACTGAATACAAATATATACATGTACATACATACTATTAATTTAGAATGTTTTATGAAAGATAAAACATAAAACACTGGGCATATTCACCTACAATAAATAGAAGCAAGGCAACTGAATACGGACGAACTAAGAATAAAATATAGCTATTCCAAATTCTTTGAAAAAAAAAATGGTCAGAGAACATGGTATGCCTCAATCTACCAGTTTCAATAGTATTCAAAACAATGAAAAAAAATTATTCAAGAAGTTCTTTCAGTAGGAAACCTTGAAGAAAACAACTGCTTCAAAATTACTTGTATTGCTTTTATTTTCAAGTTACGTCAGTCAAATTCAACTGGATGAAAGTTGTTTTTTTTAAACAGAAAAATGAATGACATTTTTATCCACAAAGACGGGTACAGAGCAATCTTCTCAACATAGCCACGAAAAACTAGGAAATTTTTAATTCTAGATAGCAGCAGACCAAAAGGACGAAAAGTAAATTATAGGGATTTAGGTAGTTTTCCTTTCTTTCTGAACTTTTCCCCAAATTACAGATTGACGTAGTATGTAATTTCCTGTCTTGACTATTGCAACGCGCTCTACATGGGGCTGCCTTTGAAGAGCATCTGGAAGCTCCAGTTGGTAAAATATGCAGTGGCCGTATGCTTTTGTGGAGACCCCAGTTTACACATGTATCACCTCTCCTGCAGGAACCGCCATTGGTTGCTGATTTGCTTCCGGGTGCAATTCAAGGTGCTGTCTGTCAACATTAAAGCACTTCATGACTTGGGACCAGATTATCTGAGATTATCTTCATGACTTGGGACCAGATTATCTCTTGTTGGTCACATCTACCTGACCCATCAGAGCAGGGAGGCAGGGAATGTTGCGGATCCCATCCCTGAGGGAGATATACCTGGTGGGGCCCAGAAGGGCCTTCTTCGTGGTGCCTCGCTCTCTCTGCAACATCATCCCCCAGAGATTAAAATGGCACCCACTCTGATACTCTGAAGACCTGGTTCTACTAGCGGGACTGGGGAACCCAGAGCAGGATAGAGCCCATTAAATGGCTCATGTGATCTGCTGTAGCTGATTTTGTTATATTGTACTATAATAATTTATTTGATTCTTTCTGTTAGTTTTTATTGTTTTAAATGTGGTTTTATATTCTGTAAGATGCCTTGAGTCGCCACAGCCAAATAGGTGGCAATATAAATTTAGTGAATGAATGAATGAATGAATGTCATATAGTTTGATTGTTTCCACAATTGTCTAAATTTACCTATAATTTGTGATCACCGTAGGTAGCCAAGAAAATTTGGGATTTAGACAACTAAAAGCTGCTTCAAATCTTTCCCGTGTTAACCTTAATCACACTTTCATTACAGTTATAACTCTCTTCATTCAAGCTGATACAGAATTGCTACAAGAGTCTTATAGTGGTCTCTCCTTTATTTAGTAATTTTATCTCTTCTAAAAGTTTAAAACGACAGTTTAAAATTCTGCTAGCATTCTATACTAGTTCATTGTCATTATTAGCAAAAACTCCCATTATCCAAAGTCTGGTATGAACTGGTAAGGGTCAGATGGCAATTTATTACTGTATTACAATTGATCACACAATCAGGCATACATTTAGACTGGGTTTGGCATTTTTATTCATCTATCGCAGGAGTGTCAAACTCAAGTCCCAGGGCCCGGATCTGGTCCATGGGGTGCTTAGATCTGGCCCACAGGGCCACCCTGAAAACAGTGAAGGACTTGCCCACAGTGCCTTTGCCAGCCAAAACAGAGCTTGGAAGGGCCACAGGCAGCTCTCACAAGCTCCCTTTTCGCAGAAACAGGGTTGCAGGAGGCTGTCGCAACCGAGAACAAATGTCAGGTGCCTGTTTTCACTGGCAGAGCACTCTGGTCACCACAGGTGCCCGGAACACAAGTCACATCAAGCTGGTTACACACACCCAGAGGTCAAACACAATACTGATGCGGCCTTCAATGAAATTGAGTTTGACACCCCTGATCTATCGTATGCTTCCCAAACATCTGGGATATCCATTAAAGATATTGTCATAGTATGTAAGTTGTTCCAAATAAAGCAGCCTTTTGTAATTAACTGATGTTAATGTAAATAGTGTTCAAATGGTGCTCCAGATGTTTTGGTATTGCTGATAGGTTCAAGAAGCCTATCACTATCGATACTATCTCTGCTTTCTTCTGCCACAGTTGTCCTACTTCTAATTACTGTATTGTTATGGTTCATTGCAAAGACAGCTAGATGTTTAGAGTGTATTTCACATTTTTATCTACCTATCAAATTCTTCAAAGGTCTTGGATACCCAGACGTTGCTTGATGATGTTAAAGTTATCATTTCAGGATGTAAGCTGTTTTAATTTATAGTGATTTTGTCCATACCAATGATGCAGTGATGAAATTCTCTGTGGGCTTCCCCATTTGCTGTCCGTGCTTGCGCAGTAAGAGCCAGATGCACACTGCATGTGCATGTACAGCAAATGTGCGCTTCGCGCGGAAAAAGCTGTGCCACATGGTTTAGATTCGCTAGAAAGCAGAATGTCCTGCTTTCTAGCAAATATGAATTGTGCGGCACAGCTGATCATTGGAAATTCGGACCAAACATTTTTTTACTACTGGTTCACCTGAAGTGGTGCAAACCAGTAGGAGTTTACCACTGCAATGTTGTTTTAGGCTGTTCACCAGATATTTTGGGACTGCCCCCAAGGTGCCAATCACTTTTTGTAATATATCTGCTTTCTCTTGATACAGTTGTTCTACTTCTATTTGCAGATCTTTGTATTTTGTGATGTTTTCCAGTTCTTTCTCTTTTATTTTGTCTCTTCCATTATCCTGAGTTTGTTTGAATGCTTGATTTGCACTTCCAAAGCACATTAGCTTCTTTATTTTTTTATTTCTCTAATTTATTCTCAAACTAGTTCTTCCTTACAGGCAAATAGTATTTCTTGCAGATCTTCCAATGTACCATTATTACTATTTTGCCATGCTTTATTGTAGTCGCTCTGCGCAATATTTTTGTAGCGCCTAATTAGGCAGTAACTGTTTCTCCAGCTTCATTGCAAATATGACTCTCTCTCTTTTCTTCTTACTGTCTGCCACATTCCCCACTCACCTATGCCCCTTGATAAATAAGAGTCTGTCAATATATTTGTAAGGCTAAAGGGCATGATTCACTGTCATTATTTTCCTCATCTTCCTCTCAAGGACTGCTTGAGTTCAGTCCACTATTCCACCTGTGCATTTAATGACTGGAATTGCTGAGGAGTTTACTGCCTTAATGATAATTCTTCCACTGAATTTGGACTTCCTTATTCTCAGTATGTATTCACTACCAACCTTCCTCTTAACTACTGTGTGCTTGATATTATAAGTTTGAAGGATGCCACAGTATTATATATCTTTTAATTTTTGATTAGGATATGCTCAATATTGAATAAAAGATGGACTGCTATATCTAACTCTATCTATCTATCTATCTATCTATCTATCTATCTATCTATCTATCTATCTATCTATCTATCTATCTATCTATCT
>JANHFP010005937.1:11680-22444 GCA_032468135.1 Calamaria suluensis | reverse complement strand
GCCGGCATTTCGCGGCGCCCTCCATTGGCTCTGAGCGCTCCGGCCTGCCGGCACACCATCCAAGGGGGTCGGGGGGGGCGTCGCCACCGGTCGACAGTGTACATGTGCGCGCGCGGCTGTCTCTGGTCGATGGTGTGCATGCGTGCGCAGTCCTCCCTCCCCTCGTCAACGGTGCGCATGCGCGCGGGGCCTCCCAGTCAACTGTCTCGCTTCGGCTCCCAAAAAATCCGGTCACTTTAGTAATAAGTCAGGTCTCTAGTGTGCGGAAATTAAAAGGTGAATATATATGCCTAGTATTAAGTACTATTACAAAAATGAACTTGATTTATGATTTTTGCCTAAGAAGGATAGAATATAATACATTTTTTGTACGAAAATATTTTTTTCTTTTTTTACTAATCTGTATAACTGAAATCTCAAACTTGCTTTCTTGTAACAGAATTTAAATGTTCCATTTACCTTACCCTAATTTAAAAATTGTAAAACCAAATAAAACTTTTTTTTTCTTAAAATTAAACTGTGGTTTGCTGGGAGTTATACATTTATTCCTTACAATTGAAGGAATTCCTTTCTATCGTTCCTTACTCAAATGCCTAAGCTATGTTTCCATAATCAGGAAGAATTCTGTATTTCTTTCCCTGAACTTTAATTTTCTTTACAGAACTACATAATCTTGTGTGCTCAGAGAAATATTGATGCTGATAAAAAATGTGACAAATTAATGCCTGCTTATATATATTCAAGCAAATAATTTTAGTACCTTGGAAGGACTGTATTATACCTATAAAGTGCTGGATTTGACACCAATATAAGTGTAGTAAGGAATTTAAGAATATTCCCTATGGGGAACTGTTTCTTGTCGTAAATCATTTTGCTATAGTTTTATAGTTTCAATATGACAGAATGGAAGCCAGTAATTCCACATGATGAATCTGAATGCACATATATTTTGTCTGGTAAGTCATTATTTGATGCAGATTTCTCAGAAGGACTTGATAGGCATAAAATGGAAGCCTAAATGGTTATTCAAGATAAACATTCACCTCAAACAGCATTTTTACATCCTTACAAAATATTGTATCCTCTATGAACTGAACCTGATATCTGTAGGGAATTGAGAATTTAAGAAAAATGTGGGTTTTTTTTACATTTAATAAATGTTCATTGGCTCTTATACTATTGGAAAGAAAATATTACAAAGAAAATAATAGTTAAAAATCAACAAACATAGATATTACCAAGTTTAGTTTTCTCAAGGTAGAATTTCACTAGAAGGCATAGAACTACAATTAAACCATGTGATTAAAAATCTCTAGAAACATTTTGTTAAGTCCTGATCGACAGGCCACCGGGCCAGTCAATTCAAAGGACAGGAGGACCAATCACGAGCCATGCGGTTTGCGCGGGAAGTTGGAAGGTTTGTCAGTGGCCGGGAGCCGGCAGCCGCTACTGTATAAAAGCGGCTGCACGTGTCCCAGCCATTGCTGTTGTTACAAGTTATTCTTTACACAATAAAGAGTTAAACTTCACGTGCGTCTAGTCTATCTACCGACTCTTCACTAACTGTTAGGAAATTTCTCCTTAGTTCTAAGTTCCTTCTCTCCTTGATTAGTTTCCCCCCATTGCTTCTTGTCCTGCCCTCTGGTGCTTTGTTGAATAGCCTGACTCCCTCTTCTTTGTAAAAGTTAAATTGGAACAGTGGTTGTAATCAGTAGGGTTGTGTAAATAAAAAAAGTGGAGAGTGTGGCTTTCAGCGCTCTTTCAAAATGATCTTCCTTTTTATCTGTAGAACTTGAATGGCAGCTACTCTCACACTTTGCAGCTCCACACAGGCCAACTTTCCAGGACTATTTTTTTTATAAACAGGACATCCAGACGCAGCACCAAACCGGGAGATATATTTGCTTAGCTATGGAACATTTCCACAAGCCATGGCTTCATATATACCTCTTGCAGGGAAAAAAGAAAGTCTTCTACTTATTTCTTGACTATGGGTTTCCAATTGGTACCTGGTTGAGCAATGTGAAAAGAAGGCTGCTGCATTAAGTAAGCCTTCGGTTTGGTTAGCATAGGATGCAGGATTTCATTGCCTGGTTTTGAACATTGACTGGATTTTGTATCTTTTCTGCATTATGTTCATGACTGTGCAGTGTGCTACAGTGATATAAGATGGTAACTCAAACCCAACATCTAATGATACCCCCTCCCCCAAATAAATGAAATTCCTATGAAGGAGAGCCAACATTATATCATTTATCTTAGTTACAAGATGTCCAACAGGAAATGGGCTAGAAAAAATTGGGTTATAGATGCAACCAAAGCAGGGATGAAATCCAGCAGGTTCTGACAGGTTCTGGAGAATCGGTAGTGGAAATTTTGAGTATTTTGGAGAATTGGCAAATATCACCTCTGGCTGGCTCCAGAGTGGGGAGGGAACAGAGATTTTGCAATATTCTGCCTCCAGAAGTGGGGAGGGAATGGGGATTTTGCAGTACCCTTCCCCTGCTTCACCCACCAAGCCACACCCACAGAACCAGTAGTAAAAAAGAAATTGGATTTCACCATTGAACCAAAGTATACTGAAATGTGATGGCATTTTGTGCTTATTACGTTTTCTCTTAACATTCCCCACAGAGGATGTAGAATACAAAATTAAAATTGACTGTACTATGTTTTAGTATTTAAAACAAATGTAAGAAAAAGTAGCAATAGAAAACACACCAGTCAATTAATCAATATTTCAGACAATTCATAACAATTCATAAGTATCTAGTTTGGGAGTAGCAAAAGATCCCATTATGGACAGATCCCATTATGGAAAAATCCCATTATGGACAGGAAAAGCCATAGGAGACATCAAAAGAGGAACAAATAGTGCAATAAAAGCTCCACCTGGGCTTTTATGTCTCCTGCATATTCACTGCACTTTAAAAAATTGTTTGATCTCACTATCATGTGTATCATCTTGACTTTTTTGACCATACCGGATGCTAAGTCTGTTAGACTCAAACAGCCACATTCTGATTGTCCACATTCAGTCATGAAGCTCTCTAATCTTTATCTTTCAGGCTAACCCAGGGGTGTCAAACTTGTGGCCCGCAGGCTGGATACATTATGTGTTGGCCATGCCAACCCCGGTTTAGCAAAGGGGGGGGGGAGTCGTGATACATTATGTGATGACAACATGACACTGCAAGTTTGATACTCCTAGGCTAACATATCACACAGTGTTGTCTTGTGGATGAAAATGAGATACCTTTATACCGATGAAATCCATTTTCTTTTGCTCCCAGTTCTGTGGCCATGGCTTGGTAGGCGTGGCAGGGGAAGGATGCTGCAAAATCTCCATTCCCTCCCCACTCCAGGGGGAAGGATATTGCAAAATCTCCATTCCCTCCCCACTCCAGGGGGAAGGATATTGCAAAATCTCCATTCCCACCCCATTCGGGTGCCACCAAGAGGTGATATTTTCCAGTTCTCTGAACTGCTCAAAATTTCCACTACCGATTCTTCAGAACCTGTCAGAACCTGCTGGATTTCACCCCTGCTTTATACACTTCATCTTGATTTTCTATCGAAATACACTGTCTATGAGAAGTAGTGCAGGCAAAGTCAGAAGCAAACAATCTGACTTATTCATTATACTAGTTTTCCATTAATCTTTCTTCCATCAGAAGTAAGAGACCTTGAGCTGGTTGTATTGTACAGCCAAGAGACAAAGGCATATTATTGTTGAAGCGTTGATTTTATTAAAAAAGAAGGCTTGGGTTTTCAACTTTCGTAGTGAATGGAATTTTTCTTTGGAGCTTTTATAGTTTTGGCAATAAATTTACTTAAATCCCTCCCGTGTGATAGCTCCGGTGTCAGCCACAAGATGCCTGACATTATATATAAAAATTGGAGATTTGGGGACCGTATTCCCAAACTTATCAGAAAGGAAGCATTTGTCTTCTTTTCACAGAAACCATACAAATCACATCACTGCTGCTGTGTGGTTTAGTTATCTCTCTTTCCTTTGTTAGGCACAGGGAACTTGTCGTGCCTCAGCCTCAGTCAGACTCAGACTCAGAGGGGTTAACAGACTTGGCTGAGGATGATGTCACAGCCCAATTATCCCCCACAGCTGATAGTGAGGAGGAGGAGGAGGAGGCAGTTCCTCTCATGGACACGAGAGAGAAACGTTGGGAGAAAATACATCAGCAACATTTACAGCTGAGGAAACATTAATTATGGGGAAGCTTTATTAGGAAGGGAATGGGTGGAGTTTCTTTGCTGGGATCAAACGGTGTATTTTTGTTCTAGTGAGTTGTTCGTGCTTTGCTCCTGCTTCCTGACCAACTTTGATTCGTGATAAGTATTGTTGAGTTGCAGCCAACATTCTCGTTGGTAATTATTACATTTGGTTATCTGTGTTTTTGCTTTCAAAGAGGGCTATGAACTTTTTGTTAAAGACATTTTTGTTTTTGTGCATTTGTGTTGGGTTTTTTCCCCCTGATAATTGGATTTGGCCAGGTCAGCACAGAACTTGAGATTTTAGAAGGTGCTGCCTTCTACTACCAGTATAAGTATAAAAAAAAATGATTACGCCGATCCATTTCACTCACTCCCGATTTCTCCGGAAGAGATGCTTTTGGAGACTGTGCAAAGAAAAGCGGCTGTGAGACTTGCCCAACTGATCATGCTGTGGTTTCAGGACAACCTGTGTCTGCTTTACCTGTACATAGTCTCTGCTTCTACATCTCCAAACCAAATTTTCATGTTTGCATGGAAATAGTTGCCTTGGACTTCTAGCATTGCCACATCCCCTCCACCGGTCAGCTGTGAAAAACAAAACCAAGCATAGGAATGTCCATCATATCATGAAGGCGCAATATAGACTTTCCTCCCAGCACTTTGTCCTAATTTTGCACCTCTGTGGACTTTAAAGCAAAGATACTCATATTTTGACCTGGAAGGCTTTCTTGGCTTTACACAGAAATCTATAACTTCTGTAATGTCAATGGGCTGGAAAACTTAAAGCTCTCCAGACATTATGGAATTGTAACATCTGTTGTCATAAACACTATCCATTAAATCCAGGGCTGGGTATTGAATATCTAGAGAAACGTGGTTTCCCAGTTTTCTGATATATCTGAGCCATGCTGGGAGGGGTAAACTGTATTGATGCTTATATAAGTCACAGTACTACATAAGTAATTTAAGTGGGGAAACAAAAGGCTTTGATATGGTGCAGATAATGTAGTTTCCAAACTGCATTAAGACAACAGAAAAAAACCCTCTGGTTATTATTACTTTTATGCCTCCCATCTGAATGTTTTCAAGATATGGAAGAAAACAAGGCACTAAAGTAATCCTTCATTTTAGTCTCATAAAAAAAATGTAACTTTCTGCAGCCACACTTCAGTTGCTGCTTTCTGTTCCCCCAAGGAGCTCCATATTACCCTTGTGCATTCTATATTAATTAATTCATACAAATTGCCAGTTTCTGAATCAGTGAAAATGGAATGTTCTATCTAAACTGTTTGATAAGATGGTTGTAGAAGTAAAGAATAAATTAATGCACTCTGCACAATTTTATTGCGATTTCAAGGAAAGGAAGACTAAATTAATCTTCAGTTTTTGTTGCTAGGGCTGAGGATAAAGTTATTAAGATGAATATTTAAGCCAATATTTTGTTCCCTGGTTGTTGTTTTTTTGCACAAAGCAGCAAGGCAAAAGAGCATTTAAAAAACCCTTCTCTGTACCTCCAAGGTTGTTATAAGAGGGAAAGGACCCACTGGACTCTGGATGCTGGTTGGGTTGAGGCTGAATGAGTATTCCACAGCTTCTGTCCCAATGATGGTCCAACAGGAACTGTCATTCAGCAATTCTCGGTTAATTTCTTTGGGACAGGGAGATGCCTGCGTAGCAATAAATATCAACTTTGAATATATTCATTAATGTGATTCTAAATCACTTTTCTGCCTACTGAAATGTAATTATTCTACAAAATCATCACAAATACAAAGTGGAGAGATCGATACAGGTAGATAGATTTGTTTAAAACAATCCAAAGTAATAATACAATTATTTAAAAGCCAGCAAAGTCTTGATTAAAATGCAATAGAAACAGAGCCAGCCTGTCTTACTCTGAAAGAAAATTCTTTCTACTGAAAGTTAAGGAACAGAATTAAGGAATTTTCAAACTTGGCAACTTTAAGATGTATAGACTTCAGCATGCCCACTGGGAATTTTGGGAGTTAAAATGGCAAAGTCTGAAAATCATTGAACGAAATCAACAAAGACAGCATTGACTGCATTGACTATACAAATTTCCATGCTAGCTAGGGATAATGTAGTCCAGTTATTGTGAATGGCAGATTGGGTGAGCATAGACTCTGATTGGTATGGTAGTTGCAATTATCTACTAATGCTTGATAGAATGATGTTAGTGAAATAATGAAATGCCTGTTAAAACAGTGGAATTATACAACTTATACAACTTTCCATTTCAGCATTTTTACCTTGCAACAAAAAAGAGCAAGGTTATTTTTGTTTAGTATCTCCCCAATTAATTTTCCCATTTCTATGTTGTTGAAGTGGTCTTGATTATGGCCATGCAAAACTGTAATCACATCAAATTCAGATAAATCTTGGTCAAGCTTTGGCAGTTATTTCAGTGTGCTCAGGGGGCAATGAAAATAGACATCTGTAACTCTCCAGTTGTGTCCAATTGATATGGTGATATATAATCATATACTTTTCCTTCTGACAAGTCCCAATTCTTGTGGGGGAAAGGGAAGTAGTGTCAGTGTGGTGTATTCAGACAGTCTTCTGCATATATTGAACACATGAAGGGAAGAGTGACAATGTTCATCATGAGCATTCTCTATACCCTGCTCATGATGAACATTGTCACTCTCCCCTTCATGTGTTCAATATATGCAGAAGACTGTACCCTCTATGGATAGGAAGTAAATTTCTCAGGCATCTAACACTAGTTTTCTAGGGGTTTAAACTATATATGGAGCCTATGCACTCCCAAACATTTTACCAGCTCAAAATATTTGTTTTAAGATTGATGGGGAGGGGAATTATTTGCTCATATTTGCTTTCACTTCTCATTTGTTGATTGGATTTCCTCCTCTTAGTACAAGCAAGAACATCCTTGTTTATATTCAAACAAGTTGAACAACTTCAAACTTTGTGGCCACCTGCATTATACTTAATTCCAAGCTAGGTTGGTTACTGGAAGACAACTGCATCCACATTACCTGGTACTGGATGACTTTCTCTGTTGAGAGGCAGAGGTACATCCCATCGCTCCCATGGAATTGGAATGCACATTTATGCAACTGGGAAACTGGTTCATCCACATCCAACATTACCGATTGCTTAGCAACTTTGCGAATGATCTCAAGAATAAATAGATATAACAAAAGCTCAAAAAAAAGAACAAAAAGCCATTTGACCTTTGCAGTTGAGTTCAGATTTTTAAAACTGTACTTCAGAGGACAGAATAGGAACAAAAATGGCAAGCTATGCATAGTAGGGTCTTCCAAGGGCTGTTGCAAAGTCCTCCAACCATGACTATCTACTCTTTGAATGGGAACTTAGAACCAAGAGTCCTCCCAACACACACAAATTGTGCACCAGCTGTTGGAGGTTCCCAAACTTATAGTCACTCAGTCTTGCCAAATTGAGCCTGATCCGGTTCTTTCCATGAGATGCTGAGAAAACACCTTGATGATATCACTCATCAACCAATTGTATTTGAACAATATATTGATGATACCTAAATATGTTCCATATGTTCACGCAACAACCTCATGTAGATGTTAAATAAGAACAGGAACACAGGTGAGCCCTATGGAACTTCATTCTTCAGGGACTTAGAGGTGGGCTCCTTCCCCACAACACAAGTTGGAACTGAATCCAGAGGGAGAAGAATCACTGTAACTTTTCCAGACTCCAACCCTCTTATGTTTGTCAAGAAAGAGATTATGATCATGAGTACCTAAACCACTTAGAGGTCAAGGAGGACTAGAATGGATATGGATCATCCCAGTTCCTCCAAAGGTCTTCTTAACTCTGACTGAGCAAGGTCCAGACATCAAAATAGGAAAATTTGGAAAAAATATAGTGGGAATTTTACACTAGACAAAATGTTTGCAGAACAGATAAATGTCAAGAGAGAAGTGTGAAGGTTAAAAAATGTATTCATCAAAAAAATCATATGGCAAGCAAACAGCCTGGGCTTTTTATTTATTTATTAAATAAATTTTTATCTAAGAGCTGCTCATCTCATGAGCAAATGACCCTGTGCAGCATACAACAAAACTAACACAATATGCCTCTAAAATCAGTATTGTTAGCAATTATTATTATTTTTAAAAATAGTCTTTACTGAGTTATAAAATTAAAAACAAAAAATTGTAACATAACCAACATAAACACACAGTATTGTTAGCAATTATTAAATACTGTGGAATGTTGAATGAATACAGAGTTGAAGGTAAGATGCTGAATGTGATAACAGTATATGATGGGAGTACAGCATGTGTGAGAATAAATGGAATGCTTAGCACATATTTCAATTGTCAAGAATACAATAAATGTTCCTAGTGATATCAAAAATGTGTTGACTGGGGATTTAAATGTCACTTATAAAGTCTCTTTTCTTTATCTGTATCTGTCAGTGTCTGTGAAGAAAATCCCAAATAGTCAAGAACAAAGCTCCTCCATTTCCATGTGCATCGCATGGATGATGCCCATAGAAAATCTGAACAATTGTGCTACAATTGCAGAGTTTTACACTTGTTGTGGGTACTTCTGCTTCTCTATTAGTCTGCAGCAATCCTCTAATATTACAACTGACGAATATCTCTGTTCTGTGTCGTCACTCTATAACTTTTGTGTAGGTATAGGATGAAGAGAGAAGATGATGACTGCAAGGACAAAGACACTATTGTAAAGTTACAGACTATTCCAAAATGTTACTTCTGCAGTGGTTTTTTTTTTTCTTCCCCCAAGTTATTATTAAAACCTTACCAGAGGAGGGAGTGCTAGCCCAGTATTGGTACAGATGAGCCGAACTCTGCAACCATACCGAATGTAGACTTCCCGCAGTGGAAACTCGCCCTGGGATTGAGAACAGAACTCATCTGCATAACAAAAGCAAAGGAGAATAAAGCAAAGGGAGAGACAGACTAAAAGATGATGACAAGGAGCAGGAACTGGACTTAACCACAGCGCGGTATTGAATGACAAGGTGGGTTTTAAAAATGGTACTTAAAATATAATATGATTTTGGTCCAAAGTTTATTTTTTAGCTTTTTTTTCCCACCCTTTTATGCCCATCTGAATAGGCGCTTTCCAAAAAGGTAGTGTGCATGAATGGAGCACATGTTTGGTGTGTGTGCTCGAATGCACATGCCCAGAGAATAAATTTGGTGCGCATACAAGCAAAGCACATGCACAAAAAGAACTGGTAGTAATGCTGGTTGGAACCCATCCCTGTGTGATATGCTAAATCACTTGTCTCCAACGCTTACTGGAGGTTTAAGCCCAATCTTGAAGAATCATAATGTATCATCACTTCAGTATCGAAGTTTATTCAGACTTCCTCCATTTGGATAGTCTTCAGCCACTCAAGGTCAAAACGTCATTAAAAATTGGGTAAACAGTGGGGCTCCAGCATGAGTGATTAAACCTTTGCTTGTCCTAAACCTAGATGAACCTAGCCTCACCTAGATGAAGTGTGAATGCTGCCCACTGCCGGGCGCTTGCGGTGAAGGCATCACCCTCGACAAAAAGGTAGCGAGTGCTGATAGTTTGTGAGCGCAGGCGATTGAAGAGAGACACCTTCGACCCAGACAAAATGCACACTAGGAAATTGCAAGTGAGAAAGAGAGAGAGAGAGAAAGAGAGAGAGAGAGAGAGAGAGAGAGGGTGCAGTTTTATGTGTATATTTAGATTTTTATTGCCATATTTTTTCTTGTATAAGACACTACTTTTTCTTTAAAATATTTATGTGAAAAATGTAGGGGCATCTTTTTTAAAAAATATAAATTTTATTAGGTGAAAAATACAAAACAAAATAGACAATCACACAATAAAAACATACAAAAAGAATACAAACATAAAAACCAAAACCAAACCAAAACAAACAACTTACAATACAAACAAAAATAAAGATATATAATTGCATTATTATAACTATTTAGAAAACCTATCAGTTTCCTTTACTACCTTATATGTATGTGTATATATATATACATATATATATTTCCTACCATTGCAGAAACTCTTAATCAAACAAGTTTTTACATTTTTATTACAATTATTTTCAAGGATTTATTACTGTCAATTAATTTTAAATGCAGAAACTCCCTTTTCATAGTGATATTTGTGTATCTCTGCCTCCGCAGCCTTAGATCGAATTGTGCCAATGAGGCCTCTGACTTGGTGTGGATCTCAACCAGCTCCTTGGTTTTCAGAGGAGCTGCGCGATATGAAACGCCAAAAAAGACGCCTAGAGCGCACCTGGAGAGCGAGCCAGATTGAGTCCGATCGAACACAGGTTAGAACATTTATTAAGTCTTACCTTGTGGCGATAGAGACGGCGAGGTCTAAACATGTCGCCGCCCTCATTGCATCAGCAGAGAATAGGCCCTCCGCACTGTTTAGGGTCACCCGGTCTCTCTTAGATGGGAGGCCGGGGGACGATGCCTTACAGGGAAGAGCGGAGGAGTTTTCTCGGTTCCTGCTTGATAAAATCGATGG